>ML847399.1:33903-48148 GCA_009831015.1 Picea engelmannii | reverse complement strand
AAGGACAAGGCAGTGGCATCGCAAAAAGGTAAGCATGCTAGCTCCTCCACTTTAGGAATAAAGAATTCTATAGCAAAAGAAGTAATCAAATATGTTGGAACCATGAACGCTCTTATTTCTGAATAAAGACCCTCCATTATGATTATTCAAGAAACAAAATGCACCTTCGAAAGTCTTGAAAGGATAGCTTCTAAATGTTGGCAAGGATGTCAATCAATAGCTATCGGCACTGACAGAACCTCCATAGGACTAGAAATCCTTTGTTATCCCTTTGAAACCATCCTCAATCACTTATTCACTACCCAACGTTCAATATTTTCCAATTTCCAAGCTATAGGATCAGAACAAGTAGGATTCATCACCAATGTCTACGGCCCTCAAACCCTCCCAGAAAAATTTTCTTTCCTTAAGTCTCTTTTCCACCTAAAATCCTTTACCAATGACTTGCCTTGGATCATGGGAGGATATTTCAATCTATTCACTTCCCTTTCTGAAAAGCAGGGGGGTATAAATCGCCTTGAGCAAGACTTTGACCACTTTAAGGAAACCATATGTGATCTTAGACTAGTAGATTGGGAAACAAGTAATGGTATCTTCATGTGGAACAACCACCAAAGAGGCACCTACCAAATTGTCTCTTGTCTAGACCGCTTCTTTGTTTCAGAATCCCTTTTTCACAAGAAATTTTTAATTGAAGCTTCCATCCTTCCTTTCCAAGGCTCCAATCACTAGCCAATCTATATCGACTTAGACATTCAAGCAGCACAAAAAACTGATTTGAGAAATTATGGCTAGGTCATCCCTCCTTCCAAGCCAACATTGCTAACTGTTGGAAAGCAGTGGAAATACCCTCAGGATCCCCCATGTACAAATTTCAACAACACCTAAAATTTCTTAAACAAAAACTAAAGACTTGGAATAAAACAGAATTAGGGGACATCTTCTAGGCCAAACTCCAACTCTCTGACAATATGAAGCATCTCCAACAAATAATGATAACCAATGGTCGATCTGAATATTTTACGGTTGAAGAAACAAACCTCATAGCTCAGATATCTATCACAAAAAAGTAGAAGGAACATCTATGGTGGAAAAAATCCAAAGTCCAATGGCTAAAAGAAGGCGAGAAAAACACCAAAGTTTTCAACAAATCAATGCTCCAACGCTGACACCACAACATAATCACTTTGATTCATGATGACTAAAGAAACAAACTCTGCAACCACCAAGAAATATAAACAGAGTTAATTAAAGACTACAATAATTTATTGAAATAACCCCAAGAGAACAGGCAAACAACCATCCAAAAAATAACCCAGCACATTCAAAAGCTAGTAATTGAAGAGAAAAATGAAGCCCTGATGAGGAAAATCTCCATCGAGGAAGTCGAACAAGCTATAGTGAGAATGCCCAAAGGTAAATCCCTTGGCCCTTATGTTTTTCTTATTGACGTTTTCCATGCTTGTTGGTCTTTGATAAAACATGACATTTTGGAAGTTGTACAAGATTCTAGAAAATTCCTCAATGTTCTCTTGGCATTCAACTCCACCTTTCTTACCTTAATTCCCAAAGAGGACAAGTTTGAAGGCCCCAACAAATTTATACATATATCTCTCTATAATGTTATCTACAAAACAATTACCAAAATTATTGCTAATCGCCTCAAGCCTCTCCTCCCCTCCCTTATCTCTTAGGGGAAATCTAGCTTTGTAGAAGGAAGACATAATCTTCACAGCATTATTTTTTCCCATGAACTCATTCACTCTTTAAAATCAACCTGAAATCCAGGAATTCTTATCAAGTTGGATGTGTCTAGAGCCTTTGATAGCCTTATTTGGGATTACATCTACAATACTCTTCTTGCTTTCGACTTCTCCTTACCTTGGACCTGATGGATAATGTCTCTGCTCTTCACTGCTTTCTTCTATATCCTTGTTAACAGTTCCCCCTCGTCCACTTTCTCCCCTTCTCGGGGAATTCGTCAAGGTGACCCCCTCTCACCCTTCCTCTTCATCTTAATGGAAGAATTTTTTGGCCACTCTATCAAAGTAGAAATTGAAGTTGAAAGGCCTCAATCTTCATGGAGAAGAGAAAAAAAAAATCATCAGCAATATGTTGATGACACAATTCTTATGGAAAATCCTGCAGTCAGAGAAGATCATCAAATCAAACAGGTCCTCAATGACTTCATGGAAGCCTCAAGAAAGGTGATAAACCAAGGAAAATATCAACTCTTCTTTTTCAACATGCCTCAAGTAATTCAAGCTCACCTAATGGGGATCTTAGGCTATCAGCGCAAAATGATCCATTCCAAATACCTGGGAGTCCCCCTAGTGGAAAAATCATTAAATTGTGTTTCTTGGGAGGACCTCCTCTCCAAAATGGAAAAAATATTAGATAGTTGGTCCTTCCATGACATGAACCTAGTAGGGAGACTGGTCCTCGTCATATTTTTCCTTCAGAAAACTCCAATATACTACTTCTTGGTCTTAGCATCCCCTAAGTATGTTCTCAAATCTTTTAGAAATATACAATGGTATTTCCTTTGGGGCGAAACCAAAGAGCGAAAGAAATGGGCATTAGTTTCATGGACTATTATTTGGTTTCCTGTAACTTACCCAGCCATCCATAGGCTAGGATACGCCACTTAAACAGGCTGCAACACACCCATCCACCAGCAGGCGGGGCACACTGTAGTCCCAAGACTCAGTTCTTTGATCTTATCTTGAAATCAAAGTATTTTTCAACAATGTTAGAGGCATGAAAATCACATGCATTAATCAATATCCATGCTACAACATAAAGTAGTAAACAATCATGCCATGCATAAAAATTAACCAACAGATAGGCACATTAAAAATAAATATCTCAGAGATAATTAAATACACAGTGGAAATAAACATTACACAGAAAACACAGAGAGCACTTATCTTTGCAAGTAAACGTTCACCAACTGGATGTAGACCAAGGACGTTCCTCCCAACCATAGACATTTTTGTTCTTTTACTCTCAACAGCAGGTCACCCCCAAGCCAGGGTTATGAATCCACAAGGACGGGTCCTAGCCCAATTCTAAACACACAGCAGTTGGCTAACTAGCTCTCAGGTTTCCCAACCTCACAACAAAACCCACATTTCCAGCTCTCTTTCCCCCTCAGCCTACACCACCCAAAGAAACATACACCCTTCTCTTCCATGTAGTCCCTCAGGCTGTCCCATTTCTCTCCAGGGATCCAGTGCTATTGGTCAGGAAATATCCCTACTGGAAACTCCAAGGATTCTCAGTTGTGGACAGTTCCATCTAAACTTCCATCAATCTCATAACTAACAGGATTTTTAGCCCTCAAGCCATCACAGGCCTTATATCACTCACAACAATCCAAAGTGCACCAGCCCTCTCCTACCCAGCCTGCACAACCTCAAGAGAATGGACCCCCTTCTATGCCATGCAGTCCCTCAGGTTGTCCATCTCCTTCCAAGGCTCCAGTGCTTCTGGTTAAGAATCTCCCTGTTGGGACTCTCAGGACTCGTAGTTGTGGAAAATTCTATCTGAACTTCCATCAAGCTCATGCACACAGGAATCCATTCCCTCCTGGAATGACCAGTAAAATATTTCATTCATTCATCAATGGCTCTCCTCTTCCTTCCATTCATTTCCATGCTCATAACAAGACCACATGAACTAGCAATAGTGAGTGAAGAGGAAGAAGAACAAGGGAACAAGGGAACAAGACGAATGAGGGAAAGAATGAATCAAGGGGAGAAGATGAACAAAAGGGAAGAATGGCCCCCAAACTTCACCCAAATCCATCCTCCTGCAACCATTTGTATCCATGCTCAGACCAAGAGCTCACAAATTCAGCAAGAATGATGCTCCTAAAGACTAAAGAGTGAGAAGGGTGTGTAGTGAATGAATAAGAACAAGTGAACCCCCAAAACAAACCAAATACGGGTTTATATAATTACTTGGAAATCAAGAACCACATGGCCTCCCCCAAGAAGCTCATGTAACCCCTTTTCTCCATAAAATCAATTATGGTTAAATAAAATAATAATAAAAAGACTTAGCCCCTCAATCCCCCTCTCTCGTGGAATAATAGCCCCCTATATCTTTTGTCCTTGTCTATCTTGCATCTAGAAGTTTATTTTATTAATGTATATGAAGTATTACACTTCTTAGGCACTCTGGCCCTTTTTCAACTTTACCGGCTCACCAACCTAAGTCACAATTACATAATACATTATAGTTCATAAGGGTTAAAACTGGGATGTTACATCCCCCTCCCCTTATTTTGGCATTGTCCTCGGTGCACAACACCATTGTAATGTTGCTAACATTACAAGTCTAGGCTCTTTGGCCTTAATCCACACAGGAAATCTAGCCAACTCTTATATACATAGGCACTCTGGCCTAACATTAAACATGTGTCCATTGGCATTCCGACCCAAAACATGTATAATGATATTCAGAATTATAATTCTGGCAGCATTTCCAACCAGCATGCTCTCCTTCCCTCTCATCCCTATACAACCCAAATAAATGAACCCCTTTCTCTTCCATGCAACCCCTCAGGTTGTTCCACTTCTCTCCAGGGCTCTAGTGCACTCGGCCGGGAAGTTTCAGAGTTGTGGCCTCCAAAACTCCAGCTGCAACAAGTCCATTGGACTTTCTTTATTCTATGTTTTCATCATTGAGATGCTCCAGCATTACCTTCTGGTGTTCTTTTTCATGAGCTTCCAACTTCAATAGCCGACATCTCATCTGTATTATAAAAATAAAATCATCATGATATATTGTTATAATAATTTCTATCATAAATTTCAAATATGTTTTATACAGGAAAACAAAATTTTCCAAGCATGAGCTTTCTACTCATAATGTTTGGCTTTGCAGCTATAGATATCAATCTTCCTTATGGGCTTACATCCTTACCATATTCAATACCATCCTACTTGCAATTTCCTTGATTTACATTCAGCCGAAACAATTTGTCAATAATTTATTAAATTATAATTCTCAAAACCATTTCATATAGGGAAAACAAAACTTCCAGACATGAGCTGCTCATAATAATTTGGCTCTTGCAGCACTAAGCACTAGTCTTCCTTATGGACTTTCAACACTGCCATATTCAAGACCCTTTCTTCCTGCAATTTCAACATTCCTCGGCCAAAAAAATTGTCAATATCTCATGTACAAGTGTTATATATATATATGGTTGTTGGGGACTCTGTAGCTGGAAGAAACCCTAGCCGCAGGCACCCACTTCTCGTAGCTCTCTTCTGATGAGGTTTCTATCACAACCATATGCAATCGTCTTCTCCTAACTGTCTCTCTTTTGGCGTGGTCTCTCTCTCCTGTTATTCGATGTTGCCTTCTCTCGGATGGATACTCCTGGCCCCTCGCGTGTAGGGTTGTCTCTCGATGGTGGATTGGGGATATTTTATTTGCACTCTGACTTGTTGCAGGCTTGGATGGTGACTAGACCCATATCCTTGTGTAGTTGGGGATTGATTTGTTTGACGCTCATACCCTCTACTTGCATGTTCATTTTGTGGATGCTATCTCTGGGAGCGATTCTGGTTTTAAGATGTAGTCCTTCTTTTTGGGTTCTCCTGCAAGAGTGATGCCTGGGTTTTCTCAGATCTATTTCTCCTTGTGAGGTCCTTGCTTTATATTGCTCCATTTTTTGGTTAATCCCTATGGTTTATTTGGTTTGTTCATGGTTTGATGTATGCTCAGATCTGGCTCCCTTATTGGTTGTTGATCTTTTTTGCTATCTGGTGGGGGTAGTGCCAGAACTTTGAGGTCCTATCATTGGGCATGTGGTGCATCTCCATCACTTTGAGGTCCATGGAATGGGCGTGCAGTTCCAGGTATTTTTGTTGCTGGTTGGGGTCTTCATCGGTGGGTATGCTAATGTGAAGGTTTTCATACCTCTCTGACCCGGTCCATCTGACCACCAGGGTTTGTTTGGATTTTCTGTTTGGAGTATTATACTTTGACGGGATCTCTTGTACCGAGTTTTCGGCCTATTAGGGGTTTCTATCAACTCTTATTTTTTCTTCTTTTTGGCTCTCCAACCAGTTACTTTGTGTCCCTTTTGGATTTTCTACCCGATATTGGGTCGTTTTTTTGGCACCTACATAACATAATTTGGTTATCTTTGGATGAATAGAATTACGCTTTTTTTCCGAGGTAATTTGGTTATCTTTTGGAACCTATTCACTATGTCCCCTCAACAGAGCTTTTCTGTAATTTATCATTATGTAGCTTCTTTAACCTGCAACTTTCTTGTTGTAATATCTAACAATTCCTGAAGGGTTTTCAACTTCATGAGTTAGAAATAATTACATAATTTTAGTTGTTAGCATAATCATTTCTGTGTTATATAATATATACATGCATTCACCCAAATGCATTCAATGATTCATGTATTATCAATTGTAACATTTTTAATAGCTCTAAAAACTGATCTTGGAATTGTATCAACAACAATCCAATCACCTTCAACTAGTATTCATATTAAATATAATGCATATATCCATCATTATGCATTTTTAGCACCACGGGATTTTCATAATGCATCAATTAATTACTAAATAAAATAACAATCAATGTGCCAATACCCATGGCCACATCTACACAATGCATCCATGCATTGACTACATAATACCACATGACTATGTCATGCATTCCACCATGATGAGTTGGAAGGTCTATCCAACGACACAACACATCATCCACACACTTCCTACTTCTTTCCTGACTATTTGGATACCTTCGTTTTCAACCCAAACACAACACTAAGAATATAATTCTTAAGTGTTATTCAATGTCGACAAAGAGGTTGTAGTCCAAACATCAAATATACAATAGATACCATTGAGCACTCACATAATGTTATATCCCTTCCATATCCAACCATATTATGGTCTCACACATGACTAGCTCTATGGATAATTATTGTTATAGAAGGAGTATGTCTCTTGAATTAACCTGGTTATGATCCCATAACCAATCATAACATAATATGAAACCAACATTTTATCTAAATGCATTCTAGTATCAACAAAATTTACATACTCTAGGCCTTTGGCCATTACACATCAATTTAAATATTGAAAATTAACTGAGGGAATTCTTACCTCAATCCCCTTCAACATGTATGCATCAACAGAAACTAAATGCATACCTGCCTGGTTGTTATCAAACTACTTGTTTCTATCTGACCAACTGATATTTGTAGAAGCTCACACACTTCCTCCTTCATCATTTTGATCACCATTCCTGCCACCCTCATGGGTCTTCACTTAGATGGAAATCATAAGCAACAACAACATCCACATCTTTAACCTTGTTGTGTCAGTTTTCCTGAATACCTAATCCATCATTAGTCATACTCAAACATTATTTCGTAATAATAGCCTATTTTAAGTTCGCAAGCATGTTATATGCATATCCAAGCATGTTATGTACATATGAAAAATTACACATCCATATGCACCAAGCATTTACTGTCAGCATGCCTACTAATGCATATGCATTTTAACTTCATTGTATGCCTCATGCACTCTAGTGCATTTATGGTTTAATTCACTTATTTATTTATCTATTTATGTTGTATTTGGTTGTCCTTGAACTCCTTTAGATCCTTGTTGCCTTGCGTGCTTCCATTATGCTCATCTGCACTATGGTTCCTTGGTCTAAATACTTTCCATCCAAGTTCCACTTGGTCATTCTGCAATCCAACCAATGTGTTCTATTTTCAGTAGCCTCTCCTAGGAATTCATATCCAACTTTACCTTTATGAAACATTCCAACACCCTGGAATGAAGTATCTCAAACATTCCATCACTCTACTACAATGTTCTTGAATCAAATACTATTACTCCTATTTGTCCATTAGGTTACTTCATTAACCTTTCCCTCTGAAACCATACCTTTCACACTTAATACCATTCCCAATGGAAGTCCATTTTCACTCAATGACACTTTTCAAGTGAGAGAGCATTCCCAATTCTCTGCATTGGCATCCTGCTTTTCGTTGTGAACTCTGATATCAGGAGTGGATCTCTTTCACACTTTTCCTTTTATGCCCATCCATGACATATTTAACCTGTTAGCTTCATATCCTATGTGAGGGTTCTTACTTTTGTAGTCCCTGCAATTTATTCAGATCTTGTAGTTGTTGACTAATACTTTTGTTCCATTATTCTTGAGTTATTTGTCTACCTTCATTACTTTCCTTGTAGCTCTTGATTGCGTCATCCAACTCCTACAAGATTTTTCATGCTTCCATGACCCTAAAATCTGATCCTAGACTGGAATTGATATGATTATACCTCTAAGCCTGACAAACCTAAAAGCAAACATCTGGTTAGAATTATACATATTATACAAAAATTGTTAATTAATGCTACAAGTACTTTTTCTGTTTAATTCATGAAGAAAATTATATCACATTTATCCAAATTAGAAAAATTCCAGGCCATTCTCCTCTGGATCATCTTTCCAACGACTCTAATCTTGCCCCAATCGGATATCTGCGTTGAAAGTTATGGCTTCCTGAAAAAAACCACTTTCAACCCTTTTTCTCTTGTTTTGCAACAGAATTTTGTCGAAAAATTCCACAGCCCCCTTTAAATTGGTACATAATCTAAATTTTGCATAGGCTCTTCCTTCAATCCAATTTCCACATGACCAGAGTTTGAAATCGCAGGCTTAATCACCCTTTAGCGCCTCGCTCTGTTTTTTTTTACGCGAGATCTTGCGTGAACACCAAGTCCGAGGGTTGGTTTACTTCCAGGCTCTTTTTACCTTAGCATGGGACCGGCGTTGGGACCAAGTCCTCCGTACTTCGGCCATCGGCTATTTTCCCCTGTCAACTTCTATTTTCCCCCAGAGTTACACTTCTTCGAATCCCTTCCAACGAATCTACTAGCAAATTGGACAGTCAAGATTTAATCTCATGTCGACTGGACAGTCTGGTCCCATATGGAGGCTTCAACAAAAATAAATGGTTGTGACTTAATCAAACATTGAGACGGACGATCCTTACACACTTCAAAATTTCAGAACTTCGGGCTTCAGAGGTTCTACCTATACCGAACAACATTCCCTCTAAACGTTGAACTGGCGAACTCTCGAAGAGGCTCTTCAGAGTATTCTTACTCTGGTTCTTCGGAGCTTCGGACTTCAGAGGCTCTCACAAAAACATACTCCCTTATCCATGGGTGTCGAACCTACTAACTTCTGGAGTCTCATCAGCAAATATGCATCCGGGGGGCAATGATACGTGGTGAAAAAAATGGAGATGACAAGTGGCCCATCCTACGGGTGGCACATGTCAAGTTATAACTGGCACAAAGGGTCTGTCAATTTAATAAAACAGGATGACATGTGGCACGTGTGAAGTGGGTCCACGTCACCCTCAGTGACATCAGCAGGCCACATCATTATGGCGCTCTGTGACTTCAAAACTCTGTACTTTGGGGGATTTCACCTCAGCACATTACAAATCCTTTGAACACTGAACTAGTGAACCTCCCAAACCACCACTCTCTGGAGCTTTACTACTTCAACGCTTCGGAACTTCGGGCTTCGTAGAACTACTCAACATAGCACAACAAATCTCTTGAACCAATGAACTTCCGAACTGTGCTTCTCCAGAGTTTCGGGACTCTGACACTTCGAGGCTTCAGGCTTCGGAGGATTTTTCAACTCCATCCAACAATTCCTCCGAATGCCAAACTTTTGAACAATCACTAATTTGTAGACATGTGTCCCCTAACTTTGAATGGTACGGATCGACTCTAAACTTCGGAACTTTGGAGAAAACTTCTCTAAGTGACATAAGGACTAAAACTCCCGACTACCAAATATTTGATAATCTGTAGACACGTGTCCCAGACAATGGACGATCATGACTTTCTCTGGAGTTTGGGACTTCGGGATATTTTCTTCTTGGAAACTTAAGGACTCGCTTCTCTCAGAGTGTCGAATGTCTGAACTATCGTGATATCTATGGCTCATGCTTGTTCACTTGCAGATCTGATGGCTGGGATCTGATCTTCTCCACTGTGCCTCACCTCCTTATTTGTGCCTGATCCAATGGCCCAGATCTGTCCTCGGACCAATCCAACAGTCAAGTACTCCTCCTAGTGATATATGGCATAGATTCACTATGGGACTTTAGAGCTTCGGGGATTTTACCTCCTTTTCATCAAAGACTTAAAATTTGTCGAAGCAACGAAGTCTAAAGGACTCTAGTGCTTAACGACCCCGTACCTTCTCCAGATCCGACGGTTGTGAAGGATCTGTCTTCTCCTGAACAGATCCAACGGTCCAAATATAAAATTGATCCCACAGTGGCGATCATTCTCAAATACGAAAGGGACGATCATGATCCTTCAATCATTTACTAAGTATCTCTGACGCTCTAGCTTCTATGCGATCCCTATAGCGCCATTCCTACTGAGTTTTTCGACTTCAAGGTCATAAATCGATATCAACCACAAGACTCTAACCAACAAATCCAGCCCATACCAACCCGTTGTTTCAACCAGTAGCTCTGATACCAATCTGTAACATACCCATCCATCCAACATGGTCGGGCTACACCACTTAAACATGTTACAACACACCCAGCCACTAGCAGGTGGGGCATGTTGCAGTACCAAGACTCAGTTCTTTGATCTTATCTCAAAATCAAAGGATTGTTCAACAATGTTAGAGCCATTAAAATCGCATGAATTAATCATGATCCATGCTATAGCATAAAGAAGTAAACAATCGTTCCATGCACAACAATTAACGAGCAAATAGGCACATTAAAAATACATATCTCAGAGATAATTAAATACACAGTGGAAATAAACATTACACAGAAAACATAGAGAACACTTATCCTTGCAAGTAGACGTTCACCAACTGGTTGTAGACCAAGGATGTTCCTCCCAACCATAGACATTTTTTTTCTTTTACTCTCAACGGCAGGTCACCCCCGAGCCAAGGCTATGAATCCACAAGGACGGATCCTAGGCCAAGTCTAAACACACAATAGTTGGCTAACTATCTCTCAAGTTTACCAACCTCACAGCAAAACCCAAATTTCCAGCTCTCTTTCCCCCTCAGCCTGCACCACCCAAAGAAACAGACACACTTCTCCACCATGTAGTCCCTCATGCTATCCCATTTCTCTCCAGGGCTCTAGTGCTATTGGTCAGGAAATCTCCCTACTGGAAACTCCAAGGATTCTCAATTGTGGGCAGTTCTATCTAAATTGCCATCGGTCTCATAACTAATAGGATTTTCAGCCCTCAAGCCATCACATGCCTTAAAACACTCACAACAATCCAAAGTACACTAGCCCTCTCCTACCCATCCTGCACAACCTCAAGAGAATGGACCCCCTTCTCTGCCATGCAGTCCCTTAGGTTGTCCATATCCTTCCAAGGCTCCAGTCCTTCTGGTTAAGAATCTCCCTGTTGGGACTCTCATGACTCACAACTATGGACAGTTCTATCTGAACTGCCATCAATATCAAGCACACAGGCATCCATTCCCTCCTTGAATGATCAGTAAAATATTACAGCCATTCATCAATGGATCTCCTCTTCCATGCTCATACCAAGAGCACACGAACTAGCAATAGTGAGTGAAGAGGAAGAAGAACAAGTGTTGGACCTTGACCAAGTTTTGGAGAACCTTGGTCATGTTTGACCATTTTTGGGACTTCGACATGCTGGTCTAAGGCAGAGCACAAGGCGAAGCGGAGATCACAGGATCTTTCCCCCTTTTTAGGGATTTTTGGGTTTAGGGTTTTATGTAACGGGTATGGGATGTCAGCCCATGGGTTTACCCATGTTTAGACCCCATTTTCAATGTATAAATAAATATCTAGGCGATGTAAGAAAGTAGTAGTAGTGAATGTTTGTGGCTTAGTGCGGAGCTAGAGGCTTTGTGCATGCTATGTGTTAAGACTGGCAGAGCTAAGTGCAAGTGATTGTAGGAAGCTGGTGTGCAGAATGTGTAAGAAGGCTTTGTGTTGTGATCTAACTCGGGGAAGGAGGATCTGGTGAGGTGTGCGCAGATCTCTTGTCCTATGTGGAGTGGGTCTTGTGGCTCTGTGCATTGAATGAATATAATAAAGAGAAGAAGAGTTGGTGTACATAGCCCCATGCTAGGGGTGAACCACATATATCCTATGTTGTGGCTACTTTGTGCATTATGGTTGTTATGTGAGTTATGCTTAGTGTAGCAATATATGTTAGATGCATCTGATATAGTAGCTTAGTGCTTAGTGATGTGAATTAATGATAGATATGATCTATTTCTATATGCTAAGTGCTTGGATGTGTTAGATCTTGTTGAATACTGCGTTGTTATGTAATTAGGGTTTTCTCCTGCGAAGTGGATAAGAGTTAAATATCAATGAATGTTAACTGATAAGTTCTCTGTTAAGTATTGTGATCACAGATCTGTGTCCTAGCTAGGTTGTAGACACTTGATTCCTACAACCACCCCTTCCTCTACCTCGGGTGAGACTTCATCTACTTCGTAGGTGTTTCCGAAAGGGCCGGTAGTTAGGGTTTTGTTGGTGCGTTTTTGAAGCGTTGAACCCTGGGTCTTCCTCTATTCCAATAACAAGGGAGAAAGGGAACAAGATGAACCAGGGGAAGAGCGAACCAGGGGAAGAAGATGAAAAAAATGGAAGAACTTCCCCCAAACGTCACCCAAACCCATCCTCCTGCAACCATTCGTATCCATGCTCAGACCAAGATCTCACGAACTCAATAAGAATGAGGCTCCTAAATATGAAAGAGTGAGAAGGGTGTACAGTGAATGAATAAGAACAAGTGAACCCCCAAACAAACCAAAGATGGGTTTATATAATTACTTGGAAATCAAGAACCACATGGCCTCCCCCAAGAATCTCATGTAACCCCTTTTATCCATAAAATCAATTATGGTTAAATAAAATAATAATAAAAATACTTAGCCCCTCAAGCCCCCTCTCTCGTGGAATCATAGCCCCCTATCTCTTTTGTCCTTGTCCGTCTTGCAGCCAGCAGTGTATTCTATTAATGTATATGAAGTTTTACATTTCCTAGGCACTCTATCCCTTTTTCAACTTTATCTTCTCACCAGCCTAAGTCATAATTACATAATACATTATAGTTCATAAGGGTTAAAACTAGGATGTCACATTTCCAACGCTGGAAGGAGGTCTAGGATTTCACAATCCATAAATATTGGGCAAGGTTCTGGGAGCCAATATTTGGTGGTGATGGATAACCAAGTCGCAATCCCAATGGGCTTGCTTCTTAAAGTACAAATATGCTAAGGAGGAACAAGAAATCCAGCTAATTCACCTGCATAGTTCTTCGAAGGGCTCTAATATTTGGAACACAACCTAGCAAAACAAAATCTTGATCCAACAAAACTACTTATGGGAAATACAAAACAACCAGGATTCCCTCTTTTGGGACGACACTTGGAATAAACAACCCAAATGGTCAGATCATGAACAGCTGCAAAGCATAAAAACTTCAATGAATAGACAAAACCAAATGACAGTAGCTCACGACTGCATCCCTAAGGATGCTCACCATCAATGGTGCTACTGGCTCTCCAAATTATCAATGATCAGGATCTCCAGACCAAGAAACCCTTGACAACTTTTGGGAAGAAATCATCAATAGGAAAATCAAGATCTGCAACAGGTAGATTGACTTCGTTGGGGTTGCTCAATGAAAGATACCTTCTCATTCAAAGAACCATACTCGATAGCAGTAGAACAACAAAAACACCCCAAGATAAGAATTCGGGAGCCTATTTGGAAGCAAAACTTCTAGCCAAATTTTTCCACCTTTCTCTAGTTTCTCAACCACAAAAAAATGCTAAATTGGGACAACCTCTGCAAAAACGGCTTCTCTGGCCCCTCAAGATGCCCTCTTTGTCATTCTCAAGTGGATTCCATTGAGAATTTATTCAGCTCCTATTCATTCTTCGATTAGCTCTAGGCTCGAAGTGACCTCCTCTTCCATATATCGAGATGTAATAGACAATCAATCCAAGCCTCTATTGAGCACTGGCCTAACTCTATCTCCCAAAACCCCATCGTCAATCAAGCTTGGAAGCTCCTCCATGGCTTCCTCTTATGGGAAATTTGGAAGGAGCATAACCAGAGAATATTTAAACAAGAAATCCTTTATCTTACAAAGATACGGAGCAAAAATTT
>ML847399.1:13428-33853 GCA_009831015.1 Picea engelmannii | reverse complement strand
CCCCCTTTTTAGGGATTTTTGGGTTTAGGGTTTTATGTAACGGGTATGGGATGTCAGCCCATGGGTTTACCCATGTTTAGACCCCATTTTCAATGTATAAATAAATATCTAGGCGATGTAAGAAAGTAGTAGTAGTGAATGTTTGTGGCTTAGTGCGGAGCTAGAGGCTTTGTGCATGCTATGTGTTAAGACTGGCAGAGCTAAGTGCAAGTGATTGTAGGAAGCTGGTGTGCAGAATGTGTAAGAAGGCTTTGTGTTGTGATCTAACTCGGGGAAGGAGGATCTGGTGAGGTGTGCGCAGATCTCTTGTCCTATGTGGAGTGGGTCTTGTGGCTCTGTGCATTGAATGAATATAATAAAGAGAAGAAGAGTTGGTGTACATAGCCCCATGCTAGGGGTGAACCACATATATCCTATGTTGTGGCTACTTTGTGCATTATGGTTGTTATGTGAGTTATGCTTAGTGTAGCAATATATGTTAGATGCATCTGATATAGTAGCTTAGTGCTTAGTGATGTGAATTAATGATAGATATGATCTATTTCTATATGCTAAGTGCTTGGATGTGTTAGATCTTGTTGAATACTGCGTTGTTATGTAATTAGGGTTTTCTCCTGCGAAGTGGATAAGAGTTAAATATCAATGAATGTTAACTGATAAGTTCTCTGTTAAGTATTGTGATCACAGATCTGTGTCCTAGCTAGGTTGTAGACACTTGATTCCTACAACCACCCCTTCCTCTACCTCGGGTGAGACTTCATCTACTTCGTAGGTGTTTCCGAAAGGGCCGGTAGTTAGGGTTTTGTTGGTGCGTTTTTGAAGCGTTGAACCCTGGGTCTTCCTCTATTCCAATAACAAGGGAGAAAGGGAACAAGATGAACCAGGGGAAGAGCGAACCAGGGGAAGAAGATGAAAAAAATGGAAGAACTTCCCCCAAACGTCACCCAAACCCATCCTCCTGCAACCATTCGTATCCATGCTCAGACCAAGATCTCACGAACTCAATAAGAATGAGGCTCCTAAATATGAAAGAGTGAGAAGGGTGTACAGTGAATGAATAAGAACAAGTGAACCCCCAAACAAACCAAAGATGGGTTTATATAATTACTTGGAAATCAAGAACCACATGGCCTCCCCCAAGAATCTCATGTAACCCCTTTTATCCATAAAATCAATTATGGTTAAATAAAATAATAATAAAAATACTTAGCCCCTCAAGCCCCCTCTCTCGTGGAATCATAGCCCCCTATCTCTTTTGTCCTTGTCCGTCTTGCAGCCAGCAGTGTATTCTATTAATGTATATGAAGTTTTACATTTCCTAGGCACTCTATCCCTTTTTCAACTTTATCTTCTCACCAGCCTAAGTCATAATTACATAATACATTATAGTTCATAAGGGTTAAAACTAGGATGTCACATTTCCAACGCTGGAAGGAGGTCTAGGATTTCACAATCCATAAATATTGGGCAAGGTTCTGGGAGCCAATATTTGGTGGTGATGGATAACCAAGTCGCAATCCCAATGGGCTTGCTTCTTAAAGTACAAATATGCTAAGGAGGAACAAGAAATCCAGCTAATTCACCTGCATAGTTCTTCGAAGGGCTCTAATATTTGGAACACAACCTAGCAAAACAAAATCTTGATCCAACAAAACTACTTATGGGAAATACAAAACAACCAGGATTCCCTCTTTTGGGACGACACTTGGAATAAACAACCCAAATGGTCAGATCATGAACAGCTGCAAAGCATAAAAACTTCAATGAATAGACAAAACCAAATGACAGTAGCTCACGACTGCATCCCTAAGGATGCTCACCATCAATGGTGCTACTGGCTCTCCAAATTATCAATGATCAGGATCTCCAGACCAAGAAACCCTTGACAACTTTTGGGAAGAAATCATCAATAGGAAAATCAAGATCTGCAACAGGTAGATTGACTTCGTTGGGGTTGCTCAATGAAAGATACCTTCTCATTCAAAGAACCATACTCGATAGCAGTAGAACAACAAAAACACCCCAAGATAAGAATTCGGGAGCCTATTTGGAAGCAAAACTTCTAGCCAAATTTTTCCACCTTTCTCTAGTTTCTCAACCACAAAAAAATGCTAAATTGGGACAACCTCTGCAAAAACGGCTTCTCTGGCCCCTCAAGATGCCCTCTTTGTCATTCTCAAGTGGATTCCATTGAGAATTTATTCAGCTCCTATTCATTCTTCGATTAGCTCTAGGCTCGAAGTGACCTCCTCTTCCATATATCGAGATGTAATAGACAATCAATCCAAGCCTCTATTGAGCACTGGCCTAACTCTATCTCCCAAAACCCCATCGTCAATCAAGCTTGGAAGCTCCTCCATGGCTTCCTCTTATGGGAAATTTGGAAGGAGCATAACCAGAGAATATTTAAACAAGAAATCCTTTATCTTACAAAGATACGGAGCAAAAATTTTAAGGCCATCCAAGAAACTATTCTCACCCAACCTTGGCACGATGAGGACTAGAGGAGAAATCAATATGAAAGCTCCATCCTACTCACCTTAAGTCTGGACCGCTCTCTTGCTCCCCTCTGTCAAATCCAGTCCTCAAGCAAACTTCAATCCCCATCAAGTTGGATGCCTCCTCCTATAGGATTAATCAATCTTAACTTCAACAGTACTTCGAAATTCAACCCAAGGAAGGAAAGATATGGATGAGTTTTTCGTAATGAAGACAATCGTATTCTCAAAACCTACACAAAAAAATTTGGGAACCAACAACAATATTGCCACTGAGCTTTTCACCTTCAAAAAAGGGCTAAAAATCACCAGAACAAAGGGTTTCAATAAACTAATAGCAGAAGGACACTTGCAATTAATCATCAATATGATAAAACAAATCCAACAGGGTTCCCAAATATCTAATATTTCCCACATCTGACACCTTGAATCCTCCCTCGAGTGCATATCCAATCTAATAAAACATATTCTTTCTCTTATTCCAATCCAAGTGAGATGGTCGGCTAACAAGCTAGTGGACAAGATAGCAAATGAAGGCATCTAGTTACATAGAGACAAGTGGGACATACCCTAGGACCCCACTAAAAATGACAAACTAATGACCAATTATGCATCCATTGCCACAGTGGATTGTCGATCCCCGTATGGGGTGTTGGGGATGACCACCTTGGCGGGTTTATCCCCCGAGGATGAAGTTCCAGCTATAATGAAGGGCTCGAGTATCGGGCTGGGTCCTGAACCCAATCCTGAATGCACGTCAAGGAAGGTGGGTTCACATGGAAAAGGAATCCTTTTGCATGGATAAATAGGATGGCAAGTCATTCCCCACAGTATCGACATAAATGCTAACAAATCCATGTACTCCATACTCGATTCGGCCTCCACCTGTCTCGATCAATCTTGTTTTGATAGGTAAGCCGCCAAGGAGAATGAGAATAAACAAGCTCTACGGTCCAAGGTATTATCTGCAAAGACAACAAAGAGATCCTCTTGCGCCAAAAAGTGTTGCCCATTTTGCTCGAGTTGCCTCAGGACCCGCTAGCGGCTCCTCCCGCTCCATGACCAGCAGGTATCCTTGTCCGAATTTTGAATAAAAATTATTAAAAGAGATAGAAATGGAGTCTTCTCCACTCCCTATCTAGGCTACTATACTTTTTTTCTAGATTTCAAGTCTCTTTTTTTAAATATTGTGCAAATTGATTGGATAGATTAATTATTCCTTTTCTATTGGTCTAGTTTCCCGAGTGGAAGGCTGGCAGCAAAAAAAAATTGTATGCATGATATTATGCTGGAATAATAAAAAAATTGTTTGTGTGCTTACAAATAATTAACATATTGTTGGATTGAGCATAATTAAAATTAAGAAACTTAAGCGTAGATTTGAAAAGACTAGTATAACTTAGCGAGCAATATTTAACCATGTAGAAATAATGGAGATGAGGGTTTATCACACACACAAAAGTAAGAAATAAACAATTCTGATTGTTTGACTCTTCTTATGATGTTTACTTAATTACCCATCTCTAGGACTTTTCTTCTACATAGTACTATTATGGAACAATCTTATACTTGAGTGTGAGACATTGCACTTGAAGTGACTTGGGGATACAATCCATGTCTTCATCCCAATGTTAGGGAAGTCCCCTCAAAAGAGGGTACGACCTCCATAAAAGCATACACCTTTAAAATTGTTGTAATATGATTGCATTATTTTTGCATTGTCTCTTGTTTTAAAGGTATGTCCCTCAATCCTAACTAAAGGTATGTCCCTCAGTCCTAACTAGGATCCATATTGCATCTTCCCATTTTTTTTATTGCATCAAAGGAATCTATAAAGTCACAGTTGAGTGTGGGGAATCACAATTGAAAAATTAAGGGAACATATTCTTTGAATTGGTGATGTTCCATCTTATCTAGAAGCATGAATTCCATGCTCATATAGTTCTACACTTCGAGTGCTTATTCATGTCTTAAAGTACAGGTGCTTCATAACATGTTAACTAAGCATGACCCTCAGACTCCTAAACATATAAGAATATGAAAAGATCAAGAGTCATTTATCGATTAACAAGATCAAACTTATTCATTTGGTTTTTTGTTCTAGAACACCTAATAAATATGGTCTGAAAAATGTTAAAAGAGCTCTAAAAAAGAAACCCTGGCAAGATCGATCTTCTTCAAAGGGTTTTAAAATGATGAGTTAAATGGAGAATTCAATATCAATAGTTTTTCAACTCTTCCTATGGATTATACTTAATTATCAAGTTCTAATATTGTTTGTATACCTAATACAAGTTTATAGGAGTCCTACACCCAAGATGCCTACTATAGTAGCTTCATTCATGTATGATATGTTAACCATGTAGTCCATTTTTTTGTTCTATCTATGTTTCATGTTTCTAGTAAAATAGGTTTGGATTGTGGATTGACATTCTAACAATGCCATAACAAATTTCTTGTCAATATAATGTTGGGTAGAAATACAAGAAGAGGCTTGTTGGATGTTGCAGAGGACAGAAGGGTTGAGTCACCTAGAATGGTTGAATTGTCTTTTCTTTTCAAGCAACAATAGAGTTATGAGTCAATTGGGTTTAGCCCAAGTGGTTGTAGGATGGAGTGTTATCCTCCACACCCAGGTTCTATTCTTGTAAGTGACATGTTGAGATCACTATGAGCATATTGTTATAATGGATTTGAGCCCACATTGTTGATGGCCTTGTGCCCTAAAGAATCTAGGGTTTACCCTAAGTACCATCCTTAAAATAAGGGGAAGTACCTGGGGATTTCCCCTGGGCATTGTATCCTAGAAAAGAAAAAACAATAGAGTTATGTGGAATTAAGACACTAAATTGAAGACACCTTCTATGTCGTTATTTGACTATAAGCAATATCACTTTTAAATTTAACACACTACATTATACTAATTGAAAATGGAATCATTCATTTTTCCTATCAAGATTTCCTTAGGGAGTAAAAGTTTGTAAAATTTGGTAGTTTGAACTTTGAAATAGAGTTTCTTAAAGACATTGTTGAACTAAATTTCAGGTTCAATAAAGATGGCATCTATTATTTGGATTTATTTTTGTAAAATTTTTTAATTTAGCACACTAGCTGGTGAAAGACAAAAAAGGTCCATTCTGAGCTGGAAAGTCTAAGAAAAAATATTTTATGACATTGCACAAGCCATAACACAGATTATAACCATACATTTTTTTAATTTTTTTTGTAAAAGATACTTCTTATATATATAGAAATTGTTTTACATCGGCATCGAGAAACAAATGAAAAAAAAAATACGTGTATATATAATGAACATCATATCCTCTTCTGCGGGGAAATTTTGTTGATATGGAAATTCTATTTGAGAATATTGTAGTCCACTTTCCCTGTTTTGAACCTATTAAAAAAACAAACTATAAAACATGCAATTAACCTTTGCAGACACAACCTTTTTTTCACCTAGATGCTCATTTATGTCACTTTTGTGCATGCATGCTTTGTTTTCATGATCTTTACATACATGTCTTTTTGTTTTTCACTCTCCTCTTTCATCTACATGGTTTCACTTTTAAAGTGTGTCACAACTTCAATATTTCTACCCATATGACTGAACATGTCATCAACTTTGATGCTTTCACTATCATTTGACATGCATCCATTCCTACAAATCATTGATGTTGAGCATGTACTCTCTCATCAGAGTGAAAAATTACACTAATGCACTTCTATCTTCGATGGGGCACACGTGCAACACATAATGTTGCTGAAAAAAGTTGTTTTAGAAAACTTCAAAAGGGTTCAATTGTACACCTACAAAATTTGATCCAGGAGGATCCAGAACGCCCACAAAGGTCCAGGAAGATCTGGAACGCTCATAGAGGTCTAGAAGGATTTAGAAATGCTCAAAGTTTGATCATCTCAAATTTTCTCTAAAAGGACATCAATGCGTAGAGATCAACGATATCTTTCCAACGGTGCAAAAATCGCCTCAAACAGAGTTCGTATGCAAAAGATATGGCTAGTCAAAGTTCAGGTCAAACCAGGAAAAAAGTCAAAAGTCAAATATGACACGTGTTACACATCAAAATTACTCGCTTCAATAGTGTCGCAAGTGTCGTCATTACAAGTGTTGTAAGTGTCGCATATTGACCACAAGTGTCGCAAGTGTCGCAAACATCATAATGTCATCTCGCCTATGTCGTGTCTCTAACGATATCACAGGGACACTTAAGACACCCTCAAAGACTAGTTTTAGGAAGAGAACTCATTTGATGAAGAGTAAAAATCATTTGCCATGAAGAATACCACTTAAAAGTCATTTTTGGAGGCCAGCTCTCCCCTACCCACTATCAGGGAGTGCCAATGCTCCCTAGCCTTCTTTAGGGGAGCATTCCAGCACCCTGTGCACCGTTCTGCGGGAGCGCTGGGCTTTTTTAAGGAAAATTTGGGCAGAGCTGCCCTAACCATTTTCAGGGACTACCAGTGCTCCCTAGGCTTCTTTGGGGGAGCTTTGCAACACTCTGTGCCCCCTTCTGAGGGAACGTTGGGTTGTTTCGGGAGATCTTTGACTGTTAAGAAAAATCAGGGAAAAATCCCCCTCGTCTCTGGAGTTGGTTGGATTCGAATCTGAGGTCAAGGCTGGATCTTAGGGAGGATCCACAACTGATGGAGAAATATCCTCAACCTATCCCAAGAATATATAAGGTGGTTGGGTCTCTCCAAGCTTATATAAGGAGGCCTTCTCATGGTGAAAGGTACATGGAAGTTTAGAGGCATCAAACTTATGATCTCATAAAGGAGATGAACAGTAAGGCATCATTTTGATTGTGGATTATTTGAGCAAGGGGTTGGACAAGGAGAGATGGAAGAGGTTGTTGCACCTTCATCAAAGGTCTGTAAGTATTCTTTGTTGTTCTCATTAATATACATATGTGCTTGGCCTGTTTCTTTCAAGGTTGTGTTTATTATACATGAACTTGTCTCTATTAGATAGATCTGGTTTCAAGCTAATCTTAGGAGAATAGGAAGCTCGTTATGTCTTTGTTTGTTTGCAGGACTTATTGAGGAGCTTAGAGATCAAATCTCAACTCGGACTGTGCAAGGACGAACATCATTAAAAAAGGTACACCTTTCCTCTCCTCCTTTATGCATTAGTTTATCTAGGTTTAAAAGGATGGCAGTGACCAATGTTAGCACCCTTTCTGTCTTAGTCTTAGGAGTCTAGAGCCCAAGAGGGAATCCACTTGTCCGCAAGGCGATTTCTCTATAACAGAAATTGGCGACTCCACTGGGGAGGAAACTTTGAGTTTTGGTCCGTTTCCTAGGTCTTGTTTTAGCCTTTTCTCACCTTCGGATCTTCTACATGTTGTTTCTCTGATTCTTAGATGTGTTGTTGGCTCTTGGATTCATCTTACACACTCCATTTCTGCATTTTCCTGAGTTTTTTGTGATTTCTGGGCAATTTTTTTAGTTCTGAGAGGTCAAAGCTCCCCTGCCTCTACTACCAGGGTGATGGCACTCCCCTGCAAGCTCCCACAGAGCGTTGCAACGCTCTGGTACCCTTGACACCAGAGCGTTGCCCTTTTTTCTACAAAAATCTTCTAGGGAGTTGATCTCTGAGTCTATTTTTTTCCCTTTCATCTGCTCAGGGTTTAACATCTCAGTGTTTCCTTGTTTAGCCTCCAACTATTTGATTTTTAAGGATTGATGATGTTTTTGTTTGGATTTTTGACATATATTTTCCTTGCTTTGAGTCACTCTTCCTCCCTCGGATTTGGAGTCGATCTACTGCTTTCTCACTTATCTGAATGAAAGAAAGTTGTTGTAAGGAAATTCGGAGATCTATTGACTATTTCATTTTGATATTTGAGGTTTTTTCTCCAAGCATTTCCTCCTGTCTGGATTTGTTTTTCTTTTTGTTTCTTGTTTGATCACAACAAGGGTGTGTTTTTGTTTATGTGATGTTTTCTTTTGATTGCTTACATCTCACAGATCTTGAAGTTTGATTAACATATGAAGCTTTCCATCAAACTAGCTATCAGTCACATATAAACAAAAGGATGTTTCTTCATGTTTGGTTTTTGGATATTGGAACCGATTTCTGAACATGTTAGCATTGTATTGGATTCTTGATTGAGGACTATTGCATGAGGTCATTGTTAGTGTTTGAAAGTGAAAGGAAAATACTTCTCCTTCCATTAAATAGACATTCATTGAAAGAAAAGACTGCTTATCATTTCTTATGCATGTTTTTGGGAATTGAGTCATAACATCATCAGTTTTCACTCTCATACACCTCTGAGTAAACAACAGCCTTAAAATCAACGCTAAACTAAAATTCATCAGAATGTTTTACGTCTATGTTGCAAATCTACATTAGTTTAAGGTGTAGGGATTTGGAATAGGTTCAAAGGATAACTTGCCAAAGTTGTCAAACAAACTTAGTATTTTACGATAGGGAGAGAAAATCCAATTTCTATATCAGCTTACTAGGATCCCCCTCTCACACAGGGGTTACGCACGAGGTCACGTTCGGGAGAGTTACAGATATTATCCCTTCGTGGTTTAACTGTTCGTAGTAGTCAGATCGTATATTGGGGGTTCTTCTTGAGGTTCAACTGTCTTTATTTGGTCTCGGTGCTTCGTGAGCTTCGAATCCGTTCGGGGTCCTCTGGAGTTCTACCGGTCCACTTGTCCTTAGTTCTCTTGAAGGATTTCGGACTTGTTATCCTTCCCATACATTCGGACTGGATTGTCGAATGTACCCACCCAGGGGATGACTGTGAGTTGGTGACCTTAGTATCCATAATATTTAGGTTCTTACACGAGATGACGGTGAAGGGAAGTCTCATTGTACCTGGAGAAGACGTTGGTCAAACTCACTCAGGCTCCTTGGATAGTAAATCCACATTTACTGCGTGGAAGCTTGCACAAAGGCATAAGTCCGTTAAGAAGGTCACCAACATAATTGATCCACCCGCTCTATCCCCTCCCCTTACTATATTGATCTCCCGATGTTGTATTTCATCACCAACTAGTGGTTTCATTATGGGAAGTTTTGTTTGATTGTTTTCTTCTTAGATTCATAGCGTGTGTTGTTTGTTTTACTTAGTGGACCTTAGGTCGAGTTAGTGTTAATGGCATCAACTCCTGGGAGTACCAATGGAGGAACCCCTTGTCCCAGGGAACCTTTCAACTTTCCTTCTTTTGGAAATATTGGTCCTCCATACATTTCCACGCTAAGTCTTATGGGACTCACCATCGGATTACCGGTTTGGTTGTTCCCTACTCCGATGATCTTGAATCTTCCCAGTGCTTCAACTGCACCTAGTGCTTCGGATGTAAGTACACCACCCACACATCAACCTCATGTCGACTTTTCGCATTCTTCACCCATTAAATCTCCTTCCTTTTCTCCTTCTTTGCCTAGTGAAAGCTATAAATCAAGTAACCAGGTTGATAAGAAAAAGAAGAAATGGAAAGAGAAGAAGAAGAAGAACTCGAAAAAGACCGAGCCTCCAACCATATCAGATGTTGGATCCAAGAAACCAGATAATGTTAATAATACTGGGAGTGTTGATGAGATCAACAAGATTAAAACGAAGAATATGAAACCCAAATTCCCTTTCAATCTTTGTAAGGGTGACCACTTTCTGAGGGATTTCCCTGGTATTCCCAAATTCTTAGAAATGTGGTCCTTCATGTCATCGGCCCCTGCTAGTCATGATTTTGATGCCACGTCAACTAGTGACGTTAAGGTTGGTAAGAAGAATACAACTGTAAAATTTCCTTATATTTTATGCGAGGGTGATCATTATTCTCACCTTTGTCCTCATATGGATGAGGCTTCTTCTCTTTTGGAAAAGCTTCAACTTCCCACTGGATATCGTAAGATTTCCCCCCACCCATCGTTAGTTGATAAAATGGTCAATATGGTTCCATCCCCAATTAGTCTAGTTGATCATGTGGTCAATCTAGTTTCATCCTTGGTTGAACCACTAACCAAAGTAGTTGATCTAGTTCCGTCATCGATCAACCCCACTTTTCATCTAAAAAGTGAAACCCAAGTGACCGATACACTCCCGTCATTATTCAGTTCCACCCTTCATCTTATGAGTACCAACGTGGTCAATCCCACCCCTCCTCTGACGAGTGCCAAAGTGGTTGCTCCGGTCCCTTCATCGGTCAGTTTGGTTGATCATGTCATCAGTCTAGTCACATCCTTAGTAGAACCAGTTGACAAAGTGGTTGATTTGATCCCATCATCGGTCAATCCCGCTCTCCCGTTAGAGAGTGCAACCCAAGCGGTCGATCTGTTTCCACCTGTCGACCCCATTCTCCCCTTGGAGAATGCAACCCAAGTGATCGATTTGATGTTATTATCAATCGATCCTACTCTCCCGCTAGAGAGTAAACCCGATTCTTCCCACGTTTTTCTCATTGATACAAAATCTACCATGTTGGGGAGCATTCCTCCCTCTCCTGTGAAACTCCCTCCAAGTAATGAGGCCATCCTTTTTTATTGGGGTGCACTAACTGGACCTCGTCTTCCCTCTCACATTCCTTTCAAGATTACAGTAAAAGTTTGTGGTCGGGACGTTCCTCAAACGTTAATAGATGAAGGTTCATCCATTATTATTTTGTTCTTTATTGCTTGGAAAGCTTTGGGTTATCCTCAGCTTGTGCCAGTTACCTAGACTCTATTTTCTTTTAATAGAAGAACAAGTCACCCTTTAGGGATCCTTCTTCATTCTCCTGCAATTTTGGGAGGGAAAACTTCCTTTATTGATGTTATGGTAGTCCAGGACCCCTTGGATTTCGATTTACTCCTTGGGAGAGATTATGTCTATGCCATGAAAGCTATTGTGTCCACTTTTTTCCGTGTGATATCTTTCCCGCACGATGGAATAATGGTGACTATTGATCAACTTTCATTTTTTGGCCCTGACTTGACCATCAACCCAATGACCTCCCTAAACGGTTCTTATCTGCAGTCGGTATCACCCCTGCCAAAGGTCAACTATGTGGCGTTGTATCCCATGACTTCAACTTCCGATGACTTATATCCGGTAGTTGAGATGGTGATCTCTTTGGTAGGGCTATTGGAGCCTGATATCCTTACCCCTGACGAGACCCTCGACATGTGTTCCTTCCAGAGAATTATTCTTCCATCTAGTGAAAATCTCTTGGAAGCCATGACCGAGTTTTGTCCCTTGACATGGTGTCCTTCCAAAGCATTATCCTCTTGGAAGCCATGATCAAGAAGAGTCTATGAGCAGAGTTTTCCTCTCTATGGAAAGATCATTAAAAAATGAAACAGAGGTCACAAGCATAGTTTCACTTCTATGTAACAAGATCATTAAAAAATGAAACAGAAATATGGGGATTGAACCCGAAGCCTTGAGCATAGTTCTTTTCCTGTGTCAAGCTCGTTAAAAAATGAAACAATCACCTCTCTCGTCAGGTCGATTCTTTCGCTAGATCTCATAGATGTCGAGTCAAGTCTTTCGTTAGGTCTCGTATTTGAACCTTCTTTTCATCCACCTGTATCCTTTTTCTCCATCTAGTAGAGAAATTGGTGACAACCTCAAAGTCGGTGAATGATTTGAAGCTTAGGGGGCATGTCTCCAGCCTTTGATTATCATTCTGGTGTTATGCCACTAGCTTTTCAAGATGGGGGCATACCGAGCCTAGTCTTTGTTCCTTCTCGTGCTTGTAAATACATGAGAATGTAACCGAGTAACCTTTTATCTCTTTTTCGGACTCGCATGGATAAACGAAAAAGGAACCCCCTGGAGTCTCCTTTAAGCTCTTTTCAGACTCTCTAAATATGAAAAGATTGTTGAGTGATCTTGCTTCCTTTCCCACTCGTTAAAAGGTTTGAAAATGCGTCTTTTGAGTGATAATTTGTCTCTTTTTTGGCCTCGCGAGACTAACATTACGAAAAAGGACAACATTGGAGTCGTCTTTAAGTCATTTTCAAACTCTCTAAATATGAAAAACCATCGATTTTACCTTCTCTAGACTCGTTAAACAATCATACATTGAAGGGCCCATATGGGACCGAACCCTTACTTCTTCAAGTTCGTTAAATAAAGGAAGAGGGACTTAGCGAAGGTGAGTTATATCGAGCATGTGTTACCCTCCTCGAGCTCGTTAAATCAAAAAGAGGTACTTGTCTATCTGGATGGGGGGGAAATTGAAAGAAGCAAGCCAAGCAGTTTTTGAGAACATTACCAGTAACTCATATAGTCACCCTTGAACACGGAACTTTGTCTTTGCATGCATTTTAATCCGTTGAGCCTTTTCACTGTACCAATCCTCTAATTTTTCTTACTCCTTTGGGTCACCCGACGACAGTCACAGTGTCCATTGCATTATCGTGTTTTGGTCCATGTCACGTTTCTGCTGTCATGCCTCAATGTTCAAGGGAAGTATCTGCCTCGAGATTCAACCATCACAAATATCATGTTTCAATACCCGTGTCAGTCCATGTTCATTTTATCTACCAATTTACATCTCTATGTCTATTTCGTGTCGTTGATGGGGGATACATCAAGGCCCTCCTTCGATGAGTCTATTCCTTTTGACTTCGGCACATTATCCAGGAACTAGACTTAGAAACCAATTAGTACCTTGGGACCTGCATGCCTCAATGGCAGGCCTCCTCCCTTCCGATAGTGGGTTTACATCATTGACCCCTGATCAGGTGATTCCACAAATGTTTGACTTCATCTCATCTATTCACATTCGTTGGAATGTACTAGGGTACCTTGGGAATCATTGACATCAATGGTGATTTCCCTCACGCTTGTTAACGGTTTACATCATTGACCGATAATCAAGTGGTTTCTGCCATGTTCAACATCAGGACATCTATTCACATGGTTAGAATTGTACTGCATCGAGATCGGTAAGAAGACCCTGGGTTCAGTGATCACTTTGATATATACTTTTCCCAAGTTGCGACAGAGTTTCTTTTGAATATTGACACATATACTATTACATAGATCCACTTTGTATTGGTCTGTGGCTATGTTTTGTCATATCATAGATCCACCGTGTATTTTTCATGGCTACAACCAATTCATATCATGGGAGTATAGATCTGCATTGTATATTTGGTGGCTATACCTTTTTTGTTAATACAATTATGGATCTGCGGTGTATTTTATGGCGGCCATACCTTGCAAGTGTTTATCTCCCAAGCATAGGTATGCATGCCTTGGGTTTGAAACATGTCATAATATTTGTTTGATGGTTGTGTGCAGCTTCTACCAGGTTCTTTGTGTCCATACCCTTGCTTGAAAAATTCTACAAAGTACTTGGTTCATCAATTTATGTCTTCTAACTTCGCATATTGGGGGGCAATCTGTTAAACATCAAAATTACTCACTTCAATAGTGTCGCAAGTGTCGTCATTACAAGTGTCGCAAGTGTCGAAAACATCATATTTCCATCTCGCCTATGTCGTGTCTCTAACGACATCACAGGGACACTTAAGACACCCTCAAAGACTAGTTTTAGGAAGAGAAATCATTTAATAAGAGTACAAAGAATTTGCCATGAAGAATACCACTTAAAAAACATTTTTGGAGGCCAACGCTCCCCTACCCACTGTCAGGGAGTGCCAGTGCTCCCTAGCCTTATTTAGGGGAGCGTTCCAGCACCCTATGCACCCTTCTAGGGGAGCGCTGGGCCTTTTTAGGAAAATTTGGGCAGCGCTCCCCTAACCACTATCAGGGAGTGCCAGCACTCCCTAGCCTTCTTTAGGGGGTTGTTACAACACTATGTGCCCCTTTTGAGGGAGCGTTGGGCTATTTCAGGAGAACTTTGACTGTTGAGAAAAATCAGGGAAAAATCCCCCTCATCTCTGGAGTTAGTTGGATTCGAATATGAGTTCAATGCTAGATCTTAGGGAGGATCCACAACTGATGGAGAAATATCCTCAACCTATCCCAAGAATCTCTAAGGTGGTTGGGTCTCTCCAAGCTTATATAAGGAGAACTTCTCATGGTGAAAAGCACATGGGCCTCTCCAAGATTATATAAGGAGGCCTTCTCATGGTGAAAGGTACATGGCAGTTTAGAGGCATCAAACTTATGATCTCATTAAGGAGATGAATAGTAAGGCATCATCATTTTGATTATGGATTATTTGAGCAAGGGGTTGGACAAGGAGAGCTAGAAGAGGTTGTTGCACCTTCATTAAAGGTCTGTAAGTATTCTCTGTTGTTCTCATTAATATACATATATGCTTGGCCTGTTTCTTTCAAGGTTGTGTTTATTATACATGAACTTGTCTCTATTATATAGATCTGGTTTCAAGCTAATCTTAGGAGAATAGGAAGCTTGTTTTGTCTTTGTTTTTTGCAGGACTTATCGAGAAGCTTAGATATCAAAGCTCAACTTGGACTGTGAGAGGACGAACATCATTAAAAAATGTACACCTTTCCTCTCCTCCTCTATGCATTAGTTTAGATAGGTTTAAAAGGATGTCAATGACCAACGTTAGCACGTTAGCACCATTTATGTCTTGGTCTTAGGGGTCTAGAGCCCAAGAGGGAATCCACTTGTCCGTAGGGGGATTTTTCTGTAACAACATGTGTCATCACTAAAAGGGTGACACATGGTACAACCGTACATATATATGGTGTTGGTGTGGCAACACCCCCCAAGGATCCATGTGGAAACACCCCAAGGTGCCACGTGGCACACCATACGTCTGACTGAGTAAGTGATTGGGCAATCCATATGGAACAGGTGGACTAATTGTATGTTGACACATGGAAATGATAGAAAAATGAGAGGCTTCCACATGGCAGCCTCCCATTTTCCATTTATGGATAGGGTTGTGTAAAATTTTAGCTGGGTCTCCCACCAAACAACCTAACGACCTCACTAATATACCATGCATTTTTTTATTAACCATACATGCAGAAACTTATATTTAAGTTTGTTGAAGTGTTTAAATGGGTGGAAAAGGGTCGAGGGCTAAGCCCTCGACCCATGGTTTTATTCAAATACAATGTAACCATAACCCATACCTCATGGGGGCATTAAAACTATTTTCCAACCAACATTGTGGGGGCATTAAAACTATACGCCAACCAACATACTATTTATATGATATGGTTTATAAAAAAACAATGCAGCAACCATTGGTCGGTGAGGCTCGAACCCCCAACCTACCATATAGTATGCCAACATTTTAATCGTTGTGCCATAGGCACCACATATTACATGATGCCAAACAAATTGTATTTAAGTTGATGTCGTGGCTTAGCATGAAGCTCAGATGGAGGTTATGGCCTGCACCCTATTTAATGGGAATGTGGACCAAGACAAGGACACACATTTTGTAGAGTACAAATAGTCTTGAATTTCATTTCGAGGAGGTATCAAGACTTGGGATTGCACCATAATGTGTTCCAAGAGGTTCTTTGACGAAAACATATGAAGTTTGTACTCATTTTTATCAAAATTTCACAAGGAATTCGATGGTGCACTCTGTTTTTGAGTTTGAGAAAAATGTAAAAAGGTCATTGTAAAACAAAATCATTTGAGCATTAATAAAGAGGTCTCTATTGAAAGCGGACCAGGAGACATAGCCCAAATTGGGTGAACTCCGTTAACAAACGTGTGTATGTGATTTTGGTATTGTTGTTCTATTTTTCTCAGTTATACTGCAAGTTGTTTATCATTAAAGTAAATTTGGATAGATAAGTAATTTCACATGTATTTTGCAATCAGTGAAATGATCATTATTATTTCAAAGATCAAGTAGATGTGTATGTATATTAAATACTAATTAGAATCTAAGGATTTTTCAGATCAAGTTGGTATCAGAGCAAAGGTTTTGACAAGTGATTGCAAGTGAATGCTTACAAGGTGAAAATCCAAGCAAGGAGAAGGAAAACGTGCAAGTTATAATCCAGAGATTGGTTTGAGAAGCTTTACTTGAAGAAGAGAGATGACTTCACCAAGAAAATTAGGTCCTTATGACTCTGAAAATAATTTCTTTGAGGCTTTAAATTTAATGAAAACCATGGTATAAGAAATGTATGAGGGTCAAAAGAAAGCCAAGGAAGAAGATACATCAGAGAAAGTTGAACCAGTTAAAGATGAAGGAGGAGGTGAAGGAGGTGGACCTTCTAAACCACCCTCACCATCTTCATCATCTGTAAGTGAACATTCTTCATATAAGAAGAAATTCACTAAGAATACTTCTCATGCTCACAATTTGCCTTTACTAAAATTGGATGTTAAGTTCGAATTGTTAATATATGATGGAGAATTGAATGCAGAAAAGTTGGACAATTGGATCAAGAAAATAGAGGTATATTTCAGGGTGCAAAGGATCGTGGATGACACTGCAAATATATAATTGGCTACTCTTTGACTAGGCGATACAGCCTTAATATGTTGGGAGAGTAAGAAACAAGTTGATTTTGTTCAACGGGGTACAGTAATTTCTTCTTGGGATGAATTTACTATTGCAATTAGAAACAAAAATTATCGATTGGCTTACGTGCAAATACCAATTATGGAATGGAAACATCTCATACAAGGCAAGGATAAAAATATCCAAGTATATATGTATGAATTTAAAAATAAAGCATTATCTTTAGGAATTCCAATATATGATCAGGAAACTCTTCTAAAATATATTCGTGGCATGCACTCATATCTTCAACACATTGTCATGATGATTAAATCTCCTAACATTGATGAAGTATTAGTACAAGCTACTCATCTTGAGGCTAGTAAGGGGAAGCACGTGATTGAATATGAGAAGTCACACAAGTTCATAAATAAAGTGAAAGGAAAATGGAAGAGTAAGAAGTTAGTTGTTGTAAAGAAAGCTGAAGAAATACCTACTAGTTCCCATTGTAAGAGAAAGGGGCATGAGGAAGAAAAGTGTTGGAAGTTGCACCCAGAATTATGACTAAAGAAGTTACAGGATAGAGGGAAGCAAAAGATTGTTGCATTAGCTCGACGGGATCTGGGATCATATTCAGGAGATGAATCTAAGATCATGGCAATAGGAAGTGTTAGTCTCTAACTTTTTTTTTGATAAAGTGAGTGTCCCTAATCCTTGATCCTCCCTACTTATGATTTGTTTCCCAGGCTTGATTTTTACCTCTTGGTTTAAATGGTCATTTTTCCATTTTTATTGCACTTTCAAATGATTTTTTTAAGTTATTAAAGGTTTAGGATTTGATATCATAAATCTTGTCACATCACTTGTCTATTCATTTTTGAATTTTCAAAATTTTTGCCAAGTCACGAATGGCTCTACAGGAATAGAGTTATTCCTATAGCGCTAGGAATAATCATATTTTTACATGCGCCAGCCTGCCCTCATCGTGTCATAATTTCTCAAATCATGATTAGAGGATCTGCATGCCTCTCCACGATATTTTCTCAGGTTGATACTACAATTATAACAACTACATATGAGGGATTGAGTTGTACCTTCCATACCTGCATCAAATCAAACATGTCTGAATATTATTAAACAAACCATCACCTTCTATTTTAGTGTGTCGGCTATTTTGTGCAGAGATCAAATTGAAGGAAGAAGTTATTTTTAATTTTTAACAGCCCAAGGGAACTGAGAATTCAAATCATCAATCCTCTCAGATTTGTTTACAGGACCATATCAGCAGCATGGCACCAAATAAGAGCAGCCATATTATCAGACTAGAACCTAAGGGCACGGAATTACTCGAAGCATACCCTCAAATGGCGCAGAGGTTCAAAGATGCGGGTTGGTTTGAATTTTTCACAACCTTCCAGGGGCACGATGAACAAATTTCAATGGTCTTCGCACAGAATTTTGATGGTTTTAAAGCTATAGTTGGGAAATTACTGATGTTGGTGATTGAACATTCAATTGCTAAATCCTGCAGATTGCCAGGTGGTGGAAGAAGGAGAATGTGGTTATGGAATTTGTGAATCAATTTTTAATCCCAGAGAAACAAAACCTTAATTGGAAAAAGGGAATACCACATAGTTGGGTAAAGAAGGAATGACATACCGCTTTGTTGATCATCCATAGGTATATTACGTGTGAGGGAAGGTTTTCATTGGATTATCTTTACCATATCAAACAGCTAATTCACATTAATGGTGATCATCCTCTTAATTTACCCTACTTTATGATTAAGAGTTTATATAAAATGTCCAAGAGGGTGCAATCCCATCCTGCTATAGCTAAAGGCAATCTATTTCACCAGGGTTTAATTAATACATTGGTAATCTCATCTTTAAATGAAGTCCAGAGACCCTGGGATTGGCTAATATAGTCTTTAAGAAACGATTTACAGTCAACTAAATCCAAAAATGCCAAAGGGAATAAATTAGCCCAACAGAAACAGACTAGTAAAGCCATTGAGTTCCTAATTAAAGAAGAATCACCTGTAGCTAGGGTAACTTGGGCTAGAAAGAGGAAGTTGCAAACTCAACAAACCATTGAAGATTTTCCCATAGGTAAATATCATGAGGAAGCTACAACTACTCAAGGTAAGAAATCTAAACCAGATGAAGACATTGGCATATTTCTTAATCCAGATATAAAGATGGAAATTGATGAGGATGAGGATTATACTATGAACCCATTTCAGTCCCCAGTCAAGAAGAAACAAAAACCTATAAGTAAGAAGAGTGCAAAGGGAAATAAACAGAGAAAAAGGCCAACACCTGTGCCTAAGTTCCATAGGAGAAAATCCACCAGAGATGTCAATAAATTTAGATTAAATTCAAAGGCCATGTTTGATCCATCCATTAAAAAGGAGAATCTTATAATTATAGAGGATAATTCAGAAGATTCCAAGACAGACATCAAGAAATAGGAAGAGACACCTTCTTTGCACAGGACTGAGAAAGAATCTGAAAACTTGAGGAAGAGACAAGAAAAGGTAAAACAGGTTGCTCAATACTCCAGGAGACCTATGACAAGAGCAACCACTAGATCAACTTCAAAATCTAAATCTGTGTTTAGAGGTACAGGTGTAGTTTATGATGACAAAGATGATCCTTTTACAGAACCAGATCAGATTCCATACCTTCCAGAGACCAGGGATTCTAATAGCACTGAAGATGAAGATCATAGCTCTAGATAATCTTCAAGATATAGGATCAAATTATGAAAACCTCAAGATGCTATAGACCTAAATCTACCTGCACCTATAGAGGAATATCCAGAGTTTAAGGTTAAAGTTAGAAATGAAAAAGACAGGATTAAGGAGATACAGGGTATGGTAAAACAATTAAAGAAAGAGAAATCTCTGGTGGAGCAATGGAATGCCAGACAGCAAGAGAAGATACAAGATTTTAAAAAGAAAATAAAAGAATAAAAATCCTTGCTTAAGGAGTTGTAAGAATCCAATTTCAGGTTATATTAGCATAATATTGTGTTAACAACCAAACAAAAGAAGAGAGACACCAAAGCCATTGTAGTCATTAGACCATGATGGTTTATGAGGTTCTTTCCTGCAGTTTTGAATATTTTGATGCTATTACTCAGGCAGTAAAAGATAAACATTTCAATTTCTATACTTGGATCAAATGAAATTTTTATATTTCAAATGGAACAACTCAGTAAGATATGATTCCAAATTTTGTGGGATTTTCCAAGTTGTTGTAAAAGATATTTTGGGATATTTGTTGAGCTTTCTACTATATTGGCATTATAAGTACTCATTTGAGTTGATTCTCCTAGAAGATAGGCTTTGATTAAATCCTATTACAAATTGAATACTAGAAAATAGGATCTTTAGTAATACTCTGTGTACTCTAAATAGACACAAGGAAGATTGTATGAAGGTCGATAAGTTGGGCATTCAGGGACCTATTTTGAAAATCCATTGTAAGACAGTTTATATTCCACATTGATACTAAATGGAAAAGGCATGTTGATGGTCA
>ML847399.1:0-12877 GCA_009831015.1 Picea engelmannii | reverse complement strand
AACCTTGTCAATTTTTAATGTTATCTGGTATTGAGGGTCTGTGTCTAATCTCAATCTCAATTTTTAATTTAGGAAAAATTGGAGTCTTGAAGTTACTGGCTGCAAGTGATAAAGAGTTAGCCCACTGATTCAAATTCCTGTGCACAAAAGTAATATTGAATGCCAAGAAGAAGATATTCACATAATCACACACCTCATTCTTATATTTATATAGCCTCTGCTATTTGGTCTGATAAATGTTTTTTATCTGATGAATAATACGATCTGAATCTCCAAAAACAGAAAGTTCATCTATACCCATATTTTTAGTAGCTTTCAATCCTAACATCCGAGCTTCATATTCACTAATGTTGTTGGTTGCATCAAATTATAGTTTATATTACATAGGAATGAATTCTTTGGTAGGGGAAATGAAAACAATCCCAGCCCCCGAACCTTCTTTTGAGAAAGCCCCATCAAAATACATTTTCCAGACAAAATTTTCTACATAGTCTTCGACTGCAGGTGTTACTTTCCTAAATGATGTTTCAACCATCTGATCACCAATGTGAAAAATAGAAGAACCAAGTTCATCTTCTACAACATATATGGGATGATTACCAGGGTTTTCATGATTACTTACCAATTAATACAGCCTTACTTCCCTGTACAATCTCCGATGTTCTCCACCAAACACAGGCGTGGTAGCATAATTGAGATCCATTTGTAATGTGACTCCTACTTTCTTAGCCCATGACCTTGACAGAAGCATCCCAAATTTTGGAGGTATGTTAGCCACAATAACATCCAATACCACACTTTTCATAGGTAATTGAGATAAAGTAACAACCATGTATTTAATGACTCCCAAACATTTAAATTTTCTGGAGTCGAATGAGTATAGGTCTAGGTAGGGTTTAGTGATGTCTAAACTAATTCACCCATTACCACTTTTGGCATGACATTGTGTGAAGCCCCTAAATCCATTAAACAATTATGCAATATTTTGTCATGAATGTTCAAATATATGTATAAAGGAGGAGAAGCATCAATCTTGTCTTCAATATGAGGTCCAATGGTTATAGCAGAATTCTCATCTTCAAGGTTGATAGTATCTGAAAAGGTGACATGAGCAGGGGGTTGCAATGTGTTGAGAGAAAACTTCCTAAAAGGACATGTTTTCATTAATTCTATCAGAGGTATGGGGATTTTAATCTTGTTAATTTCACGTTCCATGCTGAAATAAGAAACAACCTTTTCAATTTCCTTTAACTCTGTAGTACTAACCTTGACATGTTGTTTTAGTTGTTGATCAATTTGAATCCCAGGAATTTCTTTATTGACTCCTGATTTAACTGGAGCACCAACCTTCTTTGCAGAAATAGGTATATCCACCTTAGGTGTGTTTGATCTGGACCTAAGATCATACTTCTTTCTTTTAGGTTCTTTCTAGATAATTTCACCAGCATCCCCTTCTTCAAACTAATTTAATATCAGAGCATCTTTATAATCCTGTTGTGTCAAATGAGTAGGAGATGATTCCGAATCATTTAAATGCACTGCAGGGTCATCTTCAATATCATCTACTTCTTCAACCTCTTCTACTGCAATATTTTGAAAAGGGGGCTAAAATTTTTGATCTTCTTTATTCCTCCTTTCTCTTAGTAAGATTTGAGGTACATTATTAGGTCTCTTAAACTGGTTAGGGTTTCTGTATCCACCATCCTGTGTAGGTCTGCTGAGATGTTTTTGTTCCATTTCCAGCCTAGCCATTTCAGATGTCAAGGTTTTCAAAATTTTGGCCATTTCATCCATCTTAGACTTAGATGTTGTATGAGAAGAAGAAGGTAGTTCTTCTTTCTGTTTTTTCCTGTCTCTATCACCCTTGGACTTTAAATTTTCTGCTGCTAGTATGTTGGATTCCACCTCAATAGTTTCTTCCTGCATCAGACTCAGAGTAGTAGACCTTCTTTCTCTCAATAATAGAGAAAATTCAGCATCAAAGGCATTGACACATGTGATTTTGGCTGATGTTTCTGAAGGCTTAATTTCATCTGGAATTTTACTATACATTTTATTGAACCTTTTAGTAAAATCAGATATAGATTCACCTTGTTTTCTTTTCAAAGAGCCAAATTCAGTGATGTAATATAAGTAGTCTATCTTATCTCCCCAATGTCTTAAAAAGGTATCATCCAGTGCATCAATATCAACAATTGAATTAGGTGGCAAGCTTCTAAACCATTTTATTTCTTCACCATCTAAACTCTGCACAAAAAGTCTCATCCAAACATCTGCATGCTCCACATTAAAATTGTCTGCAAAGCCATAGAAATAATTTAAATGCTCTTCAGTAGTAACTCCTCCTTCTCCATTGAATCTTGGAAAATAATTCATATAATCATTGGGTGGGAAATCATACAAGACTTGTGGCAGGTTTAATGGTGCATATCTAGCTGCAACTATTGCATCCATTCTATTTACAACCATATTTTCCACCTTTTGTGTTTGAGCTGTAGGAGTAAGCAAAACTGGTGATGTAGAAAGAGAGACCATTCCTTGAGTGAAGCAACTTAACTAAGCTGATATAAGTTCTTGATCTTCAGAAAACAAAGGTTTCTTTTATGGACTAAAGTAGGATGATGGTTCCAAAAAAAGAGGGTTTTCAAAAGAACAACAACATGGTTTATTTTCTTCAGAAGAAACAGATTGAGGTGATGATGAGAGTGTTTATGATTCACTTTTAATATCTTTACTATCATCTCTCAAATATTCAACTACAGATAAAGTATTTGTTTGTTCTTCTTTAATGAGCTCAACAAACAACTTCCATTGATTTAGATTTAGTTCTGAAATAGTTGAAGGAAACAATAACAGGCTCAATAATAGGCTTTGTTTCACTCTCAGGAATGACTCCTTCATCTAGTGTGAGTTGGACAGTTTTAGAAGATTGTCCTTGACTGTTGGTTGAAGGAAATTTTTCTTTTGAGAGAGATGATTGTCCATGAATGATTTTAGGTTTTCTTAATAATTTTTCAGTGTCTGGCACTGTTGCAACAGGCTTAGGGTTTGGGTTTTTTCTAGTAACTTGTTTCTTTGTAGAGGATGAGGAAGTTGGAGGAGTTTTAGGTCCTTTAACTTCTCTTTTAGGATCCATAATTAACACATAGGAGTCGCCAGGTGAAAAATACACAGTCTCATGTAATTGTCCAAAATATTGTTCACCATCAAGATTTGGATATGATCTTGTCGTTCTCCCAGGGAAAATACTTCATGTCTCCATCCCTGACAATGACGCCAAAAGATGTTAGTACCTAAAGTTGCACTTGACTGTGAGAGGGCAAGCTAGGGCATCATCAGGTTATTGCAATGGTATTTTTAAGGGTTTTTTGAATAGGCTTTTAGAAAATGGTTGAAAGTTGGTTCAAGGGTTCAAAATAAACACATAACTCAAAATAAAGCCAGAAAATAAACCACTTATTTAGTAAATGGTAGTCACATTAATGGATTAGAAAATAAAGTAAATAAAGAAATAAAATATGAGAGTATTCAATTTTTCAACCCCATATAGATTTCTTATTTCAAAATTTCATTCAGAAACAAGAACATGTACTTGAAGGCAAATCTTGATAATAAACAAGAACACTACATTTTTCAATGCGTTACTTAAGATCAAGGAATCAATGCATTGCAACAGAAAAAATGACTTCAAGTAAGAAAAGAAATAGAATATGAAATGAAAGAAAATCTGACCATCAACATGCCTTTTCCATTTAGTATCAATGTGGAATATAAACTGTCTTACAATGGATTTTCAAAATAGGTCCCTGAATGCCCAACTTATCGACCTTCATACAATCTTCCTTGTGTCTATTTAGAGTACACAGAGTATTACTAAAGATCCTATTTTCTAGTATTCAATTTGTAATAGGATTTAATCAAAGCCTATCTTCTAGGAGAATCAACTCAAATGAGTACTTATAATGCCAATATAGTAGAAAGCTCAACAAATATCCCAAAATATCTTTTACAACAACTTGGAAAATCCCACAAAATTTGGAATCATATCTTACTGAGTTGTTCCATTTGAAATATAAAAATTTCATTTGATCCAAGTATAGAAATTGAAATGTTTATCTTTTACTGCCTGAGTAATAGCATCAAAATATTCAAAACTGCAGGAAAGAACCTCATAAACCATCATGGTCTAATGACTACAATGGCTTTGGTGTCTCTCTTCTTTTGTTTGGTTGTTAACACAATATTATGCTAATATAACCTGAAATTGGATTCTTACAACTCCTTAAGCAAGGATTTTTATTCTTTTATTTTCTTTTTAAAATCTTGTATCTTCTCTTGCTGTCTGGCATTCCATTGCTCCACCAGAGATTTCTCTTTCTTTAATTGTTTTACCATACCCTGTATCTCCTTAATCCTGTCTTTTTCATTTCTAACTTTAACCTTAAACTCTGGATATTCCTCTATAGGTGCAGGTAGATTTAGGTCTATAGCATCTTGAGGTTTTCATAATTTGATCCTATATCTTGAAGATTATCTAGAGCTATGATCTTCATCTTCAGTGCTATTAGAATCCCTGGTCTCTGGAAGGTATGGAATCTGATCTGGTTCTGTAAAAGGATCATCTTTGTCATCATAAACTACACCTGTACCTCTAAACACAGATTTAGATTTTGAAGTTGATCTAGTGGTTGCTCTTGTCATAGGTCTCCTGGAGTATTGAGCAACCTGTTTTACCTTTTCTTGTCTCTTCCTCAAGTTTTCAGATTCTTTCTCAGTCCTGTGCAAAGAAGGTGTCTCTTCCTATTTCTTGATGTCTGTCTTGGAATCTTCTGAATTATCCTCTATAATTATAAGATTCTCCTTTTTAATGGATGGATCAAACATGGCCTTTGAATTTAATCTAAATTTATTGACATCTCTGGTGGATTTTCTCCTATGGAACTTAGGCACAGGTGTTGGCCTTTTTCTCTGTTTATTTCCCTTTGCACTCTTCTTACTTATAGGTTTTTGTTTCTTCTTGACTGGGGACTGAAATGGGTTCATAGTATAATCCTCATCCTCATCAATTTCCATCTTTATATCTGGATTAAGAAATATGCCAATGTCTTCATCTGGTTTAGATTTCTTACCTTGAGTAGTTGTAGCTTCCTCATGATATTTACCTATGGGAAAATCTTCAATGGTTTGTTGAGTTTGCAACTTCCTCTTTCTAGCCCAAGTTACCCTAGCTACAGGTGATTCTTCTTTAATTAGGAACTCAATGGCTTTACTAGTCTGTTTCTGTTGGGCTAATTTATTCCCTTTGGCATTTTTGGATTTAGTTGACTGTAAATCGTTTCTTAAAGACTATATTAGCCAATCCCAGGGTCTCTGGACTTCATTTAAAGATGAGATTACCAATGTATTAATTAAACCCTGGTGAAATAGATTGCCTTTAGCTATAGCAGGATGGGATTGCACCCTCTTGGACATTTTATATAAACTCTTAATCATAAAGTAGGGTAAATTAAGAGGATGATCACCATTAATGTGAATTAGCTGTTTGATATGGTAAAGATAATCCAATGAAAACCTTCCCTCACACGTAATATACCTATGGATGATCAACAAAGCGGTATGTCATTCCTTCTTTACCCAACTATGTGGTATTCCCTTTTTCCAATTAAGGTTTTGTTTCTCTGGGATTAAAAATTGATTCACAAATTCCATAACCACATTCTCCTTCTTCCACCACCTGGCAATCTGCAGGATTTAGCAATTGAATGTTCAATCACCAACATCAGTAATTTCCCAACTATAGCTTTAAAACCATCAAAATTCTGTGCGAAGACCATTGAAATTTGTTCATCGTGCCCCTGGAAGGTTGTGAAAAATTCAAACCAACCCGCATCTTTGAACCTCTGCGCCATTTGAGGGTATGCTTCGAGTAATTCCGTGCCCTTAGGTTCTAGTCTGATAATATGGCTGCTCTTATTTGGTGCCATGCTGCTGATATGGTCCTGTAAACAAATCTGAGAGGATTGATGATTTGAATTCTCAGTTCCCTTGGGCTGTTAAAAATTAAAAATAACTTCTTCCTTCAATTTGATCTCTGCACAAAATAGCCGACACACTAAAATAGAAGGTGATGGTTTGTTTAATAATATTCAGACATGTTTGATTTGATGCAGGTATGGAAGGTACAACTCAATCCCTCATATGTAGTTGTTATAATTGTAGTATCAACCTGAGAAAATATCGTGGAGAGGCATGCAGATCCTCTAATCATGATTTGAGAAATTATGACACGATGAGGGCAGGCTGGCGCATGTAAAAATATGATTATTCCTAGCGCTATAGGAATAACTCTATTCCTGTAGAGCCATTCGTGACTTGGCAAAAATTTTGAAAATTCAAAAATGAATAGACAAGTGATGTGACAAGATTTATGATATCAAATCCTAAACCTTTAATAACTTAAAAAAATCATTTGAAAGTGCAATAAAAATGGAAAAATGACCATTTAAACCAAGAGGTAAAAATCAAGCCTGGGAAACAAATCATAAGTAGGGAGGATCAAGGATTAGGGACACTCACTTTATCAAAAAAAAAGTTAGAGACTAACACTTCCTATTGCCATGATCTTAGATTCATCTCCTGAATATGATCCCAGATCCCGTCGAGCTAATGCAACAATCTTTTGCTTCCCTCTATCCTGTAACTTCTTTAGTCATAATTCTGGGTGCAACTTCCAACACTTTTCTTCCTCATGCCCCTTTCTCTTACAATGGGAACTAGTAGGTATTTCTTCAGCTTTCTTTACAACAACTAACTTCTTACTCTTCCATTTTCCTTTCACTTTATTTATGAACTTGTGTGACTTCTCATATTCAATCACGTGCTTCCCCTTACTAGCCTCAAGATGAGTAGCTTGTACTAATACTTCATCAATGTTAGGAGATTTAATCATCATGACAATGTGTTGAAGATATGAGTGCATGCCACGAATATATTTTAGAAGAGTTTCCTGATCATATATTGGAATTCCTAAAGATAATGCTTTATTTTTAAATTCATACATATATACTTGGATATTTTTATCCTTGCCTTGTATGAGATGTTTCCATTCCATAATTGGTATTTGCACGTAAGCCAATCGATAATTTTTGTTTCTAATTGCAATAGTAAATTCATCCCAAGAAGAAATTACTGTACCCCGTTGAACAAAATCAACTTGTTTCTTACTCTCCCAACATATTAAGGCTGTATCGCCTAGTCAAAGAGTAGCCAATTATATATTTGCAGTGTCATCCACGATCCTTTGCACCCTGAAATATACCTCTATTTTCTTGATCCAATTGTCCAACTTTTCTGCATTCAATTCTCCATCATATATTAACAATTCGAACTTAACATCCAATTTTAGTAAAGGCAAATTGTGAGCATGAGAAGTATTCTTAGTGAATTTCTTCTTATATGAAGAATGTTCACTTACAGATGATGAAGATGGTGAGGGTGGTTTAGAAGGTCCACCTCCTTCACCTCCTCCTTCATCTTTAACTGGTTCAACTTTCTCTGATGTATCTTCTTCCTTGGCTTTCTTTTGACCCTCATACATTTCTTATACCATGGTTTTCATTAAATTTAAAGCCTCAAAGAAATTATTTTCAGAGTCATAAGGACCTAATTTTCTTGGTGAAGTCATCTCTCTTCTTCAAGTAAAGCTTCTCAAACCAATCTCTGGATTATAACTTGCACGTTTTCCTTCTCCTTGCTTGGATTTTCACCTTGTAAGCATTCACTTGCAATCACTTGTCAAAACCTTTGCTCTGATACCAACTTGATCTGAAAAATCCTTAGATTCTAATTAGTATTTAATATACATACACATCTACTTGATCTTTGAAATAATAATGATCATTTCACTGATTGCAAAATACATGTGAAATTACTTATCTATCCAAATTTACTTTAATGATAAACAACTTGCAGTATAACTGAGAAAAATAGAACAACAATACCAAAATCACATACACACGTTTGTTAACGGAGTTCACCCAATTTGGGCTATGTCTCCTGGTCCGCTTTCAATAGAGACCTCTTTATTAATGCTCAAATGATTTTGTTTTACAATGACCTTTTTACATTTTTCTCAAACTCAAAAACAGAGTGCACCATCGAATTCCTTGTGAAATTTTGATAAAAATGAGTACAAACTTCATATGTTTTCGTCAAAGAACCTCTTGGAACACATTATGGTGCAATCCCAAGTCTTGATACCTCCTCGAAATGAAATTCAAGACTATTTGTACTCTACAAAATGTGTGTCCTTGTCTTGGTCCACATTCCCATTAAATAGGGTGCAGGCCATAACCTCCATCTGAGCTTCATGCTAAGCCACGACATCAACTTAAATACAATTTGTTTGGCATCATGTAATATGTGGTGCCTATGGCACAACGATTAAAATGTTGGCATACTATATGGTAGGTTGGGGGTTCGAGCCTCACCGACCAATGGTTGCTGCATTGTTTTTTTATAAACCATATCATATAAATAGTATGTTGGTTGGCGTATAGTTTTAATGCCCCCACAATGTTGGTTGGAAAATAGTTTTAATGCCCCCATGAGGTATGGGTTATGGTTACATTGTATTTGAATAAAACCATGGGTCGAGGGCTTAGCCCTCGACCCTTTTCCACCCATTTAAACACTTCAACAAACTTAAATATAAGTTTCTGCATGTATGGTTAATAAAAAAATGCATGGTATATTAGTGAGGTCGTTAGGTTGTTTGGTGGGAGACCCAGCTAAAATTTTACACAACCCTATCCATAAATGGAAAATGGGAGGCTGCCATGTGGAAGCCTCTCATTTTTCTATCATTTCCATGTGTCAACATACAATTAGTCCACCTGTTCCATATGGATTGCCCAATCACTTACTCAGTCAGACGTATGGTGTGCCACGTGGCACCTTGGGGTGTTTCCACATGGATCCTTGGGGGGTGTTGCCACACCAACACCATATATATGTACGGTTGTACCATGTGTCACCCTTTTAGTGATGACACATGTTGTTACAGAAAAATCCCCCTACGGACAAGTGGATTCCCTCTTGGGCTCTAGACCCCTAAGACCAAGACATAAATGGTGCTAACGTGCTAACGTTGGTCATTGACATCCTTTTAAACCTATCTAAACTAATGCATAGAGGAGGAGAGGAAAGGTGTACATTTTTTAATGATGTTCGTCCTCTCACAGTCCAAGTTGAGCTTTGATATCTAAGCTTCTCGATAAGTCCTGCAAAAAACAAAGACAAAACAAGCTTCCTATTCTCCTAAGATTAGCTTGAAACCAGATCTATATAATAGAGACAAGTTCATGTATAATAAACACAACCTTGAAAGAAACAGGCCAAGCATATATGTATATTAATGAGAACAACAGAGAATACTTACAGACCTTTAATGAAGGTGCAACAACCTCTTCTAGCTCTCCTTGTCCAACCCCTTGCTCAAATAATCCATAATCAAAATGATGATGCCTTACTATTCATCTCCTTAATGAGATCATAAGTTTGATGCCTCTAAACTGCCATGTACCTTTCACCATGAGAAGGCCTCCTTATATAATCTTGGAGAGGCCCATGTGCTTTTCACCATGAGAAGTTCTCCTTATATAAGCTTGGAGAGACCCAACCACCTTAGAGATTCTTGGGATAGGTTGAGGATATTTCTCCATCAGTTGTGGATCCTCCCTAAGATCTAGCATTGAACTCATATTCGAATCCAACTAACTCCAGAGATGAGGGGGATTTTTCCCTGATTTTTCTCAACAGTCAAAGTTCTCCTGAAATAGCCCAACGCTCCCTCAAAAGGGGCACATAGTGTTGTAACAACCCCCTAAAGAAGGCTAGGGAGTGCTGGCACTCCCTGATAGTGGTTAGGGGAGCGCTGCCCAAATTTTCCTAAAAAGGCCCAGCGCTCCCCTAGAAGGGTGCATAGGGTGCTGGAACGCTCCCCTAAATAAGGCTAGGGAGCACTGGCACTCCCTGACAGTGGGTAGGGGAGCGTTGGCCTCCAAAAATGTTTTTTAAGTGGTATTCTTCATGGCAAATTCTTTGTACTCTTATTAAATGATTTCTCTTCCTAAAACTAGTCTTTGAGGGTGTCTTAAGTGTCCCTGTGATGTCGTTAGAGACACGACATAGGCGAGATGGAAATATGATGTTTTCGACACTTGCGACACTTGTAATGACGACACTTGCGACACTATTGAAGTGAGTAATTTTGATGTTTAACAGATTGCCCCCCAATATGCGAAGTTAGAAGACATAAATTGATGAACCAAGTACTTTGTAGAATTTTTCAAGCAAGGGTATGGACACAAAGAACCTGGTAGAAGCTGCACACAACCATCAAACAAATATTATGACATGTTTCAAACCCAAGGCATGCATACCTATGCTTGGGAGATAAACACTTGCAAGGTATGGCCGCCATAAAATACACCGCAGATCCATAATTGTATTAACAAAAAAGGTATAGCCACCAAATATACAATGCAGATCTATACTCCCATGATATGAATTGGTTGTAGCCATGAAAAATACACGGTGGATCTATGATATGACAAAACATAGCCACAGACCAATACAAAGTGGATCTATGTAATAGTATATGTGTCAATATTCAAAAGAAACTCTGTCGCAACTTGGGAAAAGTATATATCAAAGTGATCACTGAACCCAGGGTCTTCTTACCGATCTCGATGCAGTACAATTCTAACCATGTGAATAGATGTCCTGATGTTGAACATGGCAGAAACCACTTGATTATCGGTCAATGATGTAAACCGTTAACAAGCGTGAGGGAAATCACCATTGATGTCAATGATTCCCAAGGTACCCTAGTACATTCCAACGAATGTGAATAGATGAGATGAAGTCAAACATTTGTGGAATCACCTGATCAGGGGTCAATGATGTAAACCCACTATCGGAAGGGAGGAGGCCTGCCATTGAGGCATGCAGGTCCCAAGGTACTAATTGGTTTCTAAGTCTAGTTCCTGGATAATGTGCCGAAGTCAAAAGGAATAGACTCATCGAAGGAGGGCCTTGATGTATCCCCCATCAACGACACGAAATAGACATAGAGATGTAAATTGGTAGATAAAATGAACATGGACTGACACGGGTATTGAAACATGATATTTGTGATGGTTGAATCTCGAGGCAGATACTTCCCTTGAACATTGAGGCATGACAGCAGAAACGTGACATGGACCAAAACACGATAATGCAATGGACACTGTGACTGTCGTCGGGTGACCCAAAGGAGTAAGAAAAATTAGAGGATTGGTACAGTGAAAAGGCTCAACGGATTAAAATGCATGCAAAGACAAAGTTCCGTGTTCAAGGGTGACTATATGAGTTACTGGTAATGTTCTCAAAAACTGCTTGGCTTGCTTCTTTCAATTTCCCCCCCATCCAGATAGACAAGTACCTCTTTTTGATTTAACGAGCTCGAGGAGGGTAACACATGCTCGATATAACTCACCTTCGCTAAGTCCCTCTTCCTTTATTTAACGAACTTGAAGAAGTAAGGGTTCGGTCCCATATGGGCCCTTCAATGTATGATTGTTTAACGAGTCTAGAGAAGGTAAAATCGATGGTTTTTCATATTTAGAGAGTTTGAAAATGACTTAAAGACGACTCCAATGTTGTCCTTTTTCGTAATGTTAGTCTCGCGAGGCCAAAAAAGAGACAAATTATCACTCAAAAGACGCATTTTCAAACCTTTTAACGAGTGGGAAAGGAAGCAAGATCACTCAACAATCTTTTCATATTTAGAGAGTCTGAAAAGAGCTTAAAGGAGACTCCAGGGGGTTCCTTTTTCGTTTATCCATGCGAGTCCGAAAAAGAGATAAAAGGTTACTCGGTTACATTCTCATGTATTTACAAGCACGAGAAGGAACAAAGACTAGGCTCGGTATGCCCCCATCTTGAAAAGCTAGTGGCATAACACCAGAATGATAATCAAAGGCTGGAGACATGCCCCCTAAGCTTCAAATCATTCACCGACTTTGAGGTTGTCACCAATTTCTCTACTAGATGGAGAAAAAGGATACAGGTGGATGAAAAGAAGGTTCAAATACGAGACCTAACGAAAGACTTGACTCGACATCTATGAGATCTAGCGAAAGAATCGACCTGACGAGAGAGGTGATTGTTTCATTTTTTAACGAGCTTGACACAGGAAAAGAACTATGCTCAAGGCTTCGGGTTCAATCCCCATATTTCTGTTTCATTTTTTAATGATCTTGTTACATAGAAGTGAAACTATGCTTGTGACCTCTGTTTCATTTTTTAATGATCTTTCCATAGAGAGGAAAACTCTGCTCATAGACTCTTCTTGATCATGGCTTCCAAGAGGATAATGCTTTGGAAGGACACCATGTCAAGGGACAAAACTCGGTCATGGCTTCCAAGAGATTTTCACTAGATGGAAGAATAATTCTCTGGAAGGAACACATGTCGAGGGTCTCGTCAGGGGTAAGGATATCAGGCTCCAATAGCCCTACCAAAGAGATCACCATCTCAACTACCGGATATAAGTCATCGGAAGTTGAAGTCATGGGATACAACGCCACATAGTTGACCTTTGGCAGGGGTGATACCGACTGCAGATAAGAACCGTTTAGGGAGGTCATTGGGTTGATGGTCAAGTCAGGGCCAAAAAATGAAAGTTGATCAATAGTCACCATTATTCCATCGTGCGGGAAAGATATCACACGGAAAAAAGTGGACACAATAGCTTTCATGGCATAGACATAATCTCTCCCAAGGAGTAAATCGAAATCCAAGGGGTCCTGGACTACCATAACATCAATAAAGG
>ML847397.1:24639-34721 GCA_009831015.1 Picea engelmannii | reverse complement strand
ATATTGTGTGAGATTAGATCAACGAAAAAGATGCATGTTTTATTAGAATTACATATAAAATAAATCTTATAAAACAAAATAAAAGAATTTACAAAGGTTTTGTTTAAACCTTCAATTTGTTTTGAGAAAAATAAAACTATTTTAATAAAATTAAAGTGTCCTAATGAGATTTCATCACTAAAAAATATAAAACTAAAGTCGGAAAAAAAAGAACATTCAAACTAGAACATTTAATAAACTAGAACCATGGGTCCTAAAAAAATTCATTTTTTTATGAAATTTTAGTTTTATGTTACAACAAAGTCGATGTTGTGAAGATTGCTAGAGTGATATGAGAAGTTAAATGGAACCTTGAGGTTCTAACCACTAGGGTTCCCATGAATTATATCAAGGATCTCATATTGTGGCTCTAGAGACTTGTATTGGGAGTACCACATTCATGGGTACAACTCCTATGAAAAGTGGCCTCATCTATCATGTTCTATCATGGAGCTCACATTGAGTCTGATCATGAGGCATGGTCTTTATTGTACTCATATTATTTACATGCATGCTTTAGTTAAAATTAATGTGACAAATGCCAATCTGAAATGAAATTATCTAATGAATCAATTTATTCACTAAATAATCTTGGCACATGAATATATATATATAACTAATTCAAAGTAACGCTCAAGAATTATCACCTATAGATACTTCCAGAGAAGCATAGTATTGCACACATAGTAAACATTGTTAAATTGTGACACTGACATTTGTGATTTCAAGTAGAGAATCATATGTTGTATACCAAATGAAATAGCTTCTAAAATAAGTTCAATCACTACACTATACTCTATAAAATTATTGGTTATGAGACCAAAGAAAATTCCATTTGAGCTCACAAGCTGACTTGTGGGAGAATAAATCACCCAAGCTATAGAAATAATGTTTAGAGTCTATTGACTAGTGCCATATATGAACCGCACATATGTAGGTGCATATTATGACATCTTCCAATAAATCACAAAGAAATACAACCAAGGACCACATAATCAAAACAAAATAAAGATGCAAGGAAACTAACATATATACAAAATGTAGAAGGGATTGCAAGACATTATTTCCTATGCACAATACTTCTTAGAGTAGAGCCCTTTGTGGCCCTTAGAAAAAGGGTTACCTTGATAATCAATGATCTCATATGATCCCTTCCATAAAATATGTGTCATGATATAAGGATTGTGCCAAATGTGTTTGCCCCTAAGTTATCATTATCCCAATAGTAGACCAAGACCAAGTATCCTTCAGAGAAACCCCAAGGATGGACACTTTTATCATATTGATCTTTTATATGCTTCTCGTGGGATTCATTTGCAATCATTGCATAGAAAAATTATTCATTAAGGAACTCCAAATATATAAGTCATTCCTCCATCGTTGAGGTATTTGTCAAGATATCCATAACTAATCGTAATGAGGGGATCTCACATTTAATCAATAGGATTTCTTTGACTCCATGATCAATATGAAATGGGGTAAATATTTTAGTAGTATTAAATAAGGTTTGGTATGCCAAAAGAGTCAAAAAAATAATTAAATGCTAGCTTGAATTATTCTTTTCAACTTTCCTTTGGAGCATGGTTTTGAAGATCTTGAAAAATTATACTAGCCCATTCACTTGAGGATAATATGGAGATGATTGTTTTTTATGGAACCCTAACTTAATTTCTAGATCTACCATCATTTTATTTTGTGACCTTTAAACTTTCATGGATATTCCACTCGATAGTTCATGACAACAAATCTAATAAAATAATGAAATCTTTACTGTGACTTGGTTAATTTCCTTTAGATCGCATATTCTTTAATTACTTTTTTTTGTCTTAAAATGTATGAAATGAAAAAAAATAGAGAACATAAATTAATACTCACACGCCATCCATAAATAAAAACAAGATATAACTTGGGAAGCCCAATACAAGAGAAAACCCAACTAGAAGGTGAGGTCATGTTGCTCTCTTTTCTTCAAATGCAAGTACAAATAAAGAGGCATTCTTGTTGGAGTTTCCTTTGACACTATGGCTTGTATGACTACCACAGAATCTATCCTCCTCTATTATGATCTCAATATACCGCTCCTAGTTTCTCTTCTCAACTATGGAACAAATACAATGTTAAAGAATGCAACCCCTTCTCCTCCTAGCAACCCAGTATTTAACATCACCGGATAGACATATAGGGGTAAGGTTTTGATTTCCTCAACCCTCAATTGTTATAAGTTTTTGGACCTTCTAGAATCTTCTTGAAATTCCATACGTGGCTATCCCCATATGCGTGAGTAATGGGGGCTGATGTGGTATCTACTTGTACCATGGTGATTAACATGGCACGGGAGGCATAACATTTTCATATGAGCTTCGATTGATGCAATTTTTACAATGTTGGAAAGGTATCAATGTGTAGAATAACATAAATGGGTATAAGATAAAGTTGAGAAATTGTTTGTCCCAAAAAATTCCATTTGATGCATCAAAATTCCTCTGGAAGGTTTCAAACCCCAATTTTCCAAACTGGGACTTGTTGTCAAATTGAACCTGCAAGCTTATTCCTCTAATTTTTTCCACTCTGAAAGCATCGAGATATATGAAAACCAATATAATGATTGAATCCAGATCATACCTCCCCATTTAGGAAGGATTTTGCTCCCTGTTGGCTCGCATTTATAAGACCCTAGCTTCAAGTTATCTTAACCAATAAAACCCTTCAGACGTCATCCCTTTTAGCATCACCTACATACAAGCAAAGTCTCACCCGAGGCATCTATTGGGGCTACATGAATCAAGTTTCTGAAATAGTGAGGAAATGGGAGGCGTTCATCTTATTCATTCTTATTTAACTGGTTTGTGCACATTATATTCTATTTATTATTCCTTGGTTACTTAGTGAATTCAGTTATATAGTACCATTATACTTCATATTGCAACATAAACCATCTATTGTAACATTCATACCTAGTGCAGAATGGTCATATAATCAACAGATCTAGTCTAACATGCATAAAGGGAATATTCATTATCAATCACTTAAAATACAAGCAGACATAGTAATTAACGTGGTTCACCCGACTTTGGGTTACATCCACAACGACTGGCTTCTTTATTATTCTTGTTGTAATTATATCAGGATTTCACACTGTGCTTACAATAGATATATCATGTTATCTTTTTGTCCTTATTTCTTAGTCGCTTTGTAGTGAAGGCCTCTCTCTGTGACTTCTCCTTAATAATTTGACATAGACTCTTCATTCTTAGTCTATTCTCTCACTCTCCTCACGGACAGAACCTAACATACCTGATGAACCCCTATCTTCCGAACCCATTATATATTTATACATGAATTATAGCACTCAAAACCCTACTTTTCTCATCCCAAAAACCCAATTACAACTCATTCTGACTCATGACAACTCGTGTTGACTTGTTGTTTAGGCTTGGCTTTCTTGCTTTTACGTATGCATGTTGTTTTTGCACTCGCGACTAGTGTTCTTCCTGCTTTTATGTGTCTTTCTACTTTTGGCATGTTGAACTGCTATCCTTCCTTTTCTCCCACTTTCTTCTCTTACTTTATTCTCTAGAATTATTCTATTCTTTATTCTCTACTATGTATGTTCTTACTGCACACTACAATCATGAATGTGCCTCCACCAGAGTCCCTGATCCTGCCTTTTCTTCTTTCTTCTGTTGTTGTGCATATCCTCCATACTTAGGATTTTTATGAAAAATGGATCCAAATGCTTATCCAACAGACCCCCAACACTCACTTGTGGCTCATCCCGAGCCACTCAGGACTGTTGTGCGCTCGTCCAAGCTTCTATGAAAATTTTGGAGGTTTCCTCTGTTGTTGCAACATCTTTTGTTATTTCTGCCTCCATTCCTAAAATGTATTCTACACCCTACATAGTCAGGGTCGTGAGCTTCTCTTCTGTGTCCTGCGCTCCGTGTTTCACTTTTCCCTTCATAGTTGACAGTATTCTATCACCCTTAATGCTTCATATTACAACAATCTTAATCATTGTTGAAGGATCTTATGTTGGTCCTGCATCCTTTCTATTTCATCATATGACTTCCTTTGTGCCAAAATGGTCATCATTCGTTCAACTTGTGGGACAGTATTTATGCTCTCCAAATCCCTCTACACCTTTTCATGTGCATCCCTCAATTTGGATTCCATGACTTTCATTTATGGATCCTCCTGACCAGGTTGGTCCATATTTGTGCACTTTCCTCATAGATATTTTCACATTCCCCCTCCATCTTCTTGATATTTTATACTATTGTCAACATTTTTCTCTCTCTACATGCCCTTTCTTATGGTGGTGTTATTGGAGTTGTGTGCGATTGCAATTATTCAATCCTTCTACGAAAGCCTTTGATGACTTCACCGATTCTCGAGACATGTTCTTCCATGGTGGCCTCCACTAATAATGGTACTTCTGGAATTTCCTTGTACAAATTGCGTACCATCTCTTGTGTCTTCTATGCCATTTTCTTGGCTTCATCATTTTCTTTTACTATTGTCTCGGCCCTTTCCTTGGATTCATTCTTCTCCTTCATTTCTCTTTCAATTTTTTTTGCAACTCTGTTCTTTTCTTGCAGAGAATTTGCGTACCTTTTTTACATATGAGCCCTCTAATCTATTAATTTTTTTAATTATATTCTTTCTAAATCTACGCGGAGCCTAATATCATGCATAATACCTACCTACAAGCTTTGTCGTATGTGTATAGGCATCAGTGACACCAATATGTTCAAGTGACTTAGTGTTTTCATCTATTCTTGTAGTTTTGGTGTTGGGAAATCAACTCCATATGTATGGATGTCTGGCAATATGCGCTTGTCTGCTAACTCAGACAAGACTGGATTAGCAGCCTTTTCTTCCTCAACCAGACTCGTGGATGGCCCTTCCTTTGATCTGCACTCTAGTGTTATTATAGCTTCTTCCAAGAGTTGTTGCAATTGTGTTAACTATGCTTGCAGTTGTTGATACAATTGTTATTTATTCTGCGATGTTTTGTCATTTTGTTATTCTGTGGTATCCCTAACCTGATAACTGATTCAGTCAATGTCATCATCTGTTAGAGTATAACTAGCCAGTACTTTGGGGGATTTCTTCTTCTTACGCGGAGATTTTCTTGACCCATTATCTTTTTCTTTAATTTTCTCTCCTATCATTGGGACTATTGGTTGCACGTCTTCTGTATCTCTTCCCTGTTCATCGCCGTGTTGATCACCCTATCCAATACCTTGTTCATCTCCCTATTCATATACACCATTGTTCTAGTGTTCTGTCTCTGTTTCATCCATTGGAATCTTCCAATCTAGATCCAAATCTTTCATAATCAGTTGGATATCTTCTTTGGTGACCTTATACTTCATCTAGACCTATTATTCTCTTGGGTCCTTATTCATCCACGATGACCCCTTCTGGGATGTCAGGCGTCACCAACTCATAGTAGGGATTCTTTTGTAATGTTATTGGTGGGGCATCGTCCTTCCTTGGTTGGATGTAGTCTCTGGGAAACCTCGGCTATAATGATGATTCTCCCAGAGTTTCCTCAACCTCTGGTTCTACTGGTTGTGCTCTTGTTTGAGATTTCTTTGGCATGAGCATTGTTTCTTTTGGTGGTGCCATTTCTGTAACCTGGTTACCAGTGACAATTTGCTTCATCTCTGGGTCTTTTCTCGACTCTGTTATGTGTTTCTCGACTCTTCTATGCCTTTCTCTACTCTCTTTTACTCACATACAACTCTAAGTGACAACAACCAATGTTTTTCGACTAGTCACAACTTTCTTTCCCCTTCACCAATTGTCCATGTCCCTTCGCACCTAAATTAATTATCTAATCCACTAGTGGTGCGATGAATACTTAATTTATTACCACTATATTTCCTTATCTTCCATTGTATCTGTACCTCGTATTGTCAATCGGTCACGATTCCTAGTGTCTATTTCCATTTATGGCTATGCATTGTCTTTATGACCTCACATTAATCACTCTTTAACCATTGTTTATGCCCTTTTAATGCCTTTAACTGTAAAAATGTCTTGTCCTGTGTATTTCTTTTGTGTGCACTTGACTGACTTTGTGTTTTTTTTGTTATTTGTGTGATACTCCCTTTTTTTGTGCAATACTTGTTCCTGTTTACCTTTGTATTTCTCATTTTCCCCCTTTTTATTTGTCTTCATCCTTTTTCTACTTTTTCTATTGTTTTTATATATTTTACCTCCCTACTATAGTACAACTACTATGATACATGTGGTCTTATGCGATTCATATTAATGCATGGATGGTCGACCATATCTATAGAGTTTCATCCGACTTCCATTCACCATTCCTCCCATGGTTTCTCCACTCAATGTTTCCAACTACACAACAACTGCCTCTGTCACATGTTGAATCACATAAGGTACTAACCAATGCATTTGAAGTTTCCCTAGATGTTGCATGAATTTACTATCATATATTAATACTAAGTCTTGCAATTGAAACTTTTTGTGTTTAATGTGTTTATCATGCAATGTGTTTTCCCTTGTGTTCTGAACTTCCTCATGGAATTATGTGACAAACCGATCTTCCTCAAGCTATACTAACCGTGACAATCTCTCCTCTACTTTGCCTGAGTCTAAAAGATCAGTAATTGTTGCAACGTACAGGCTAGGTAGAATAAACTCGATCAGAATTACTGCTTCTTTCTCATAGACCAACCTAACATGTTTCTTCCCTGTCAACTTCTTTCTTGTAGTCTTGTATGCCCACAAAAATGCAGGAACCCTTAAGTCTCAATCATCTCTCCCTACATTGCACATCTTTGTCAAAGAAGTCTCCAAAATTTTATTAAAATATTCTACTATCCCGTTATCCTGAGGGTGATACAACGTACTCTTTTGGTGATGAATTTGAAATTCCTCAGTCAATGTTGCAATTATCTTATTTAGGAAGTGTTTTCCCTGATCATTGAGTAATATGTCCAGACATTGGAATCGTGTGACTGCATTTTCAAATAAAAACCATGCAACAGTCTCTGCGGTGTAGTTTGTGATTAGCATTGGTTCTTCCCATCTGGTCAAATGCTTCGTTGTAGTGATTATGTACCTTGATCCTAATCTTCTTGTTGAGGGGTTTATTGGCCCCACAAAGTCTATGGCTCATTTATCAAATTCTTGCAACGTAACCTATGGATGTAAAGGAATTTCATCCCTCATGGGTGGCTTTCCCACCCTTTGACATGCATTGCATGCCTGGAAATATTCTTTGGCATCCCTGTGAAGTGTGGGCCACTAGAGCCTTGTGCATAAGATCTTCTTCACAGTCTCTGTACCTGCATAGTTTCCTCCCGTAATCCCTTCGTATGATTTTTTGATTATCATAGGAATTTCATGCTCCAGCACACATCATCTCAATATTCCATCTTCACCTAACTTGTATAAGTTCCCTGCAATGAGCTGATAGTCTCCTACTTTAACCACTAATTATTTCTTCTACGCATATGTCATTTCGGATGAGGCCATCCCTGTACTTAGAAACTATACGATGTCTGTGAAGTAGTCATCCACTATATTAACTGCAAATAATTGTGCATCTGACAAGCCATGATCTATATTCCTTGCATATTATCCTGATAGTATGCGGGATAAGTGATCAGGTCCTACATTCAACTTCCCTAGTTTCACAACAACCTAAAAATTGTATTCCTAAAAAATTAGTAACCACCTTCATATTCTCCCCCCCCCAACACTATCTTGTTCACTAATTATTTTAATGCAGAATGGTCTATGTACATCTTAAATTGAGAACCCAATAAACAATGTCTAAACTTCTCCATCGTATATACTATTGTCAATCCTTCCCATTATTTTGTAGTATAATTATTCTCTGCTATGGACAACTTCCTACTTACAAAATAAATTGGGTGATCTATGTCTCCTTCCCCTGGATGAGACAGTACTGCACCCAAAGCTATGGATGACACATCTACATGAACATGGAATTCCTTGTTCCAATCCAGAAAGATCAAAATGAGTGCGGTCACTAATTTAGGTTATAAGGTTTCCAAACCCTTATGGAAGTCCTCACTCCATTAGAACTTCACTTCCTTATTCAAAAACTTCTCCATAGGTGTTGTAATATGAGGATAACCTTTGTTAAAATTCCTGTAATATCTTGTGTGACCCAGAGTTTCCCTTAGTTGTCTGACTGATGTTGGTGGTTGTAAATCTAGAATTACTACAATCTTGACATGATATACTAATAAGCCATACTTACGGACCACATGGCCAACAAAGTTCCAAAAGGTTCACAAAAAAAACACTTCTTCAAATTCAGTGAAATATGACATTTATACACCTATACAAGATTAATATGAGTAATTCTATGTGATCATTCAATCCAATCATCTAAGTACACTTCAATGAACTTATGAATAAATTATTGTTACGAGGAAAATATCTCTATGGAAAGGGGTAAACCACAATAGACAAAATGACACACAGAAATAAACTCTAATCCCATGTATGATATATAAATGAAATGCTAACAAGACAAGGCTAAGAGCCTACCTCATCTGGACATTCAAAGAACACCACTATTGAGCACGCGACCCAAATATTTATACCTGCAACTTGTCCTCAACAACCAAGATATGCAAGCATGTGGTGATAATTTATATTGGTAGCATATAGATTAGCATAATCCATTAACATACATGACAAATAGCCCATGGAATAATAATTCAAATATTTTCAAGATATCAATTGGACGAGAAAAGAGTATTTATATTAAATAATCAACAGAAGTACATAGGTGACAAACTTATGTAATGACACATATCATAACTGAGAAACTAAGTCTCTCCAAATGGGCCTCCACTAGTTCAATCCTCCACCAAAGGCAAGCTCATATAAAGGAGTCAATGAGGTTATTCATCACAAAGAAGGAAGAGCTTGGGGGTTGAATAAGGACTTCAGACTTTCAAGGACAAAGGGATGTAGACTCAATATTAACTGAAATTTCTCCAGAGTGTCTTAGCTCTCAAAGTTGAATTGTCGAATTATATCAAGGCTTGTATATGGCTCAATTTATAGAATTCAAATGGAACTGAAGGGCTAAGTTAGAGCGTTTCCAGTATATGGAAGGTTAATGATCATGGATCTCATGACATGGCATAGAAACCTGACATATTTTTTTAATTTTAATCACCAAACCTGATGTATGTGGGTTGTAGTGGAGCAACTTGCATATATGCTTGTTGTATAACTGATAGGGCACGTATATGTGGAAAAAAAAAATTTTTTGGATCTGGAAGGAAAAATAATGGAACTTCAAGTCTACATAGGGAAATGGAAGGCCATCCAAGGAAGTTGCATGGAGTGAGGAAATATTTGTTGTAACATATGCCCCCTAATGTTGTTGGATTACTGAGAGGGGGGGTGAATCAGTAATAGAGCAATTTAGTCCCTTTTAACCATATAATCCAAGTGTTATATCAATGAAGCATTATTATCCAATAACTACAGAGTAAATAAGCAATGAAAAAATGAACAATCATACACATAAACAATACACCAGTGTTTTACGTGGAAACCCAAATCGAGAGAAAACCACAGAATGATTTTTCTTATATGTCTTGAAGAATTACATTTATTGGAAGCACCAACTTCCTTTGTTTTTTAGCTGCAACTGGAAGGAGGCTCCAACCCCCTAGTTTCTCAGGCTACAACCTGAGGGAAGCTCCAACTCCCCAATTCTCTGGCTACAACCAAAAGGAGGCTACAACCCCCTATGTTCTTTGGCTACAACCGGAAGGTGGCTACAACCACCTGTCCTTGCCCCGTCCTGCCACCCTGAAGTAGAACTAGAATGATGGAACCACTGTCACACTATCACTGTGAGATATACCACTGTAAACCTGTACCAATAAATCTGAACCATGCATCAACCATGCATCAACCTGTAATCAAACTGTACCATAAACAAGTGCATCAACCATGCACCAACCTGTAATCAACCTGTACCATAAACAAGTGCATCAACCATGCACCAA
>ML847397.1:0-17342 GCA_009831015.1 Picea engelmannii | reverse complement strand
AAACCTGGGGTCTCCAACTTCTCATGGCCATAACTCTCTAACCGTGAGGAATTATGTGACATTCCACATACCACCAGAAATGACATGACAAGAACTATCCATCTAGAATATTTTCCCTGACAAATTCACTTTCCTTTATCTCATTATTCCACAAATAAGCATGGGTTCTCTTACTCCACAAAGCGTCTTCCCGTGAGGGCTTTCACCATAAGGGGGCCACTTTGGAGTTCATCCATATTTACTTCTTATCAACCATGACAAAACAATAATAAGTCATATTTACATTAAACACTATTGGGTCCATTACCCAAACCTTTGTGTTATGGGTCTTTCTTCAAGGGTTGACATCAATGACAACCAACCTTAATCAACAAATGTGTGAGGTCAGAGGACTATGTGCGATGGCTAAAATACATTATAATTCCCAGAAGTGGAGTAATGAAGGCTCATTTGAAAGTACTATTTGCTCATAAGAATATTAGAATCCATAATGACTTTGTAAACATGGCTACCAATCTGAATTACACTGCAGATCCATGTGAAAATATATCAAATAGTTGTTCATGGACATGAATAGGAAATACAAAAAGGACATATGCCATCGGCTGTCATAGTCATGAACAAGGCACAATGGAGTCCAATCTCAAAATCAATCTGAAGATATCTATATACAATGAAGTACAATATGATCTCCCATGATCACTAAATTAATATAGGTGTTGGTCCAATGAAAGGAAACAACAAATGAGGAATGTTGCTACTGTAAGTTGGAGGTGTTCTACACTATCTGCCAAAGGTGCAAGTCTACATCATGTGAATAGAGGAGTTGAGGTCGAACACAATGAGACTTCGTTTGATTACCGATCATTAAGGTATATTGTTACCAAATGTGATACAAACCACCGATAATGAAAGTAGGTATCAAGGCACCAAGGAAATTATACAAGTGTGAATAAGGGTGTTGAGGTCGAACAATTTAAGATTCCATCGATCATGAGACATTGATGTATTCCCAAATATCAATGGTAGGAGAATGTACCACTGACGAATGCAAGACTTTAGGTACTCATAGGACTCTATGTCTCATTTCCAAAATAGATGAGTCGAAGTCTATGGAAGGAGACCCTCTAAAAGGAGAGAATTAGGGAAGTTTTCATCATTCAGCAGGAGGTACAAAACAATATCTTGATTATTAGGAGGAGCTCATATGAAGAGGATGTTCACAAAGAAACAACCTTGTGTGTCTCTCACATGCACCATATGCAAGTAGTGCACGAAAGAGACCCTCTTAATAACATGCAATAAGGAAAATTGTTGACAAAGGAGAGGAAACCACCAATAAGGCTAATGAAATCCAAGAAACTGCACAAATCCCAATGTGTGAATATATTTCTTTCTGTCTAACACAAGGGAAACCCCCCAGTCAACGACCAATGAGGAAATGTCAACTTTTGGGTTCAAGGTTACCTACCCATAATGAAAGTAGGACCAGGGTGCATGGTAGGACTACAACTTCATCTGACTCTGAGATATACTGAAGGTATGGTCGACATGCAAAGTCAAGAATTCTGATAAATGGATGACATGGGATTATAGAATTCATTTGAACAAGTGCATGAGACATATGGATAACTCAGGAAGCATAGACTTGATGATAAAAAATTGTGATGCAGGAGGCATCAAAAAACTCTCCATAGGGACTAGAAGAATAACCATTTGGAGGAGTGAACTCTAAGTAACTATCGCATCTTCCTAAGGTCATGATAAACCAAAAATTTGGATGAAATTGGACTTAAAATTTTGTTCTTTGTTCAAAGGTGACACAACTGTTGTCGATATGAGATAATATTCTTTTCTTGCCCGCCTTTTTTTTTTAATAGGAAAAGAAATGCTATGATACATGAGATTAAATGAGTGTCATGAGTAAGTAACTAGTTCCAAGCAGTGGAACATACCTACTCTCAATGCAAGGAAGTGCATGTGGGGCATGGACTCTCAGGGGGATGTTTCCTCTAAGGCTAGAGGGTGTCAAGTTGCTAATGATATATAGAAGGCACTTCTTGGCTAGTGATGCAAATTGTTGCGGTAAGAGGCTTATAACGAGAAATATGGAACCAACAATAGGATCAATCATGAAAGAATGATGATGGAATGAAATTACGACTTAAAACCAAAAATGTCCTTTTCATAGATTTAGTCCCCTAGGCCTGAAAAAGTATAAAATAATACCCAAGAGAACTCTTCTAGCCAATGGTGACTAGAGTATTCATTTTTCATAAGTAATCTACTTGGTATGGAAAAGGGTTAAACTTGTACCAAATAGATGTCCTTTCAAATCCATTTAACGAGTGTAAAAGAGACAAGTTCACTCGAAAATCTTTTCATTTTTACGGGAGTCGGAAAAGAACTTAACCAAGACTCATGGGGAGTCCCATAGGTAATGGTCAGAATGCTTCTGAGTAAGAAAATGGGGTTCAAACATAAAGTCATATCAGGACTATAAGGAACTCCCGATCCTATGGAATAAATTCTTCATGGGCACTGTTGGCATAGGGGCAGACCCAGGGTTCAACGCTCAAGAGTGCACCAACAAAACCCTAACTACCGACCCTTTCGGAAACACCTGTAAAGCAGATGAAGTCTCACCCGAGGTAGAGGCAGGTGTGGTTGTAGGACTCAGGTGTCTGCAACCTTAGCTAGGACACAGATCTCTGATTATAACACTTACAGTGCACTTAGCATCAATAATTCATCAATATTCAACCCTTATTATACTTCGCAGACAGTGCAGAGCATCGCAACATTTACTTAGATCTAAGATATTTCAGCACTTAGCAACAGTAAAATAGATCAGATCCAGTGTATTGGCACTAAGCATCTTCATACATAAGATCTAACATTCATACACATCTAAGAATCACAATGCATAAGTAGATCTATCTAAATATATTGAAGCACTTAGCAAAGAAATAGATAAACACAGAAGCACAAAGAATCCCACACTCTCCTTATCCGACTGGATGTCGGAGTACCGAAAATGGTCAAATATGACCAAGTATTCCTCAAAAATTGGTCAAGGGCCAACAGGAACCAAATGACACAAAGGTTCTAACTAGGGCACCCATGTTTGGTAAGTCTCTACGACTTACTAACGACACTTCTAGTAGCAGTGAAAAGGTTTTGTGCCACTAATAAATGGGTTCGTACTTAGGGTGTATGGATCACGGTCATAGGATGTTGCAAGAATGAAAAACAGAAGGAAAACCTATCATATATGTCGATGAAAGAATATACTTGTCAAAGGCATGAAAGGGAAGTATAACGTTGGAAACCAAAAAAAATATTAGACAAAACCACCAAAAACGAAGTCTTTCCACTAGACTATTAGTCTATAAGGTAAAAAAATAGAAAAAACTATAGGAAGTGGGTAAAAAAGTTCTACTAATAGTAAAAATACACCATTTTACCATACCATTTGAGTTTTTTCACCCACATAGTTCATTTTAGGCCATTCTTCGCATGATGTTCAAGTGTCGATTGTGGGAGCTACGATCAATGAAATCAGCAACCGTCTAGACCAAGTAAGTGCCCATCCCCTCTTCTTTAATTTCAATGGTTTAAATTTCAATTTTAGGCCCCATGTTTTGAGTATTAGAATGTGTATGATGGAAACTAGGGTATACACGGGTGAAAAATTATCGAGTCACGTATACGACACCATATATGTAGGAAAATTGAATCATGCACGCATATATGCAGAACTATATGTGACTATTATCATGTTAACCCACGTACAAGTCTGTGAACAAAATTTTTAAATTATTTTAACTCAAAAAATGGTTTCTCCTTTGTAGGAGGGTGATTGAATGGAGGGAAAGGGAGCATGAGGAGATAGATGTAGCAGTGGGAAGAGATGAAAGGACCCAACAAGCTTTAAAATGATGTGGCCTTTATAAAAATTGGGATCTCAAGGTAATGAGGGCTCAAGTGAGGTTACTCCAGTTGCTAGTAAACTATTGGGATCCAGAAACAAAGTCCTTCAACCTTGATGGAAAACTATTGAGGATTGAAGCAGATGATATATACTTCATCACGAGATTATATTGTTGAGGCAAGGTACTGAATCTTAAGGCCCAAGGGGATGGGGGTGGTATGAGTATGGAGGAGTACATTGCCACCCATTATGTTGCAGACATAGATAAAGTAGGGATCCAACTCCCTATCAGGGTGGTCGAGAACCTAAGCTTAAAGATCACCATGCTTGTACTTACATGGATTTCAGGTTCATCCTTGTTGCATCAGGTATCAAGGCCACTCATGTTCTATGTGGTAGAGTGTTTAAGACCCACTTTTTATGACTGTTTTATCTCACTATTGGCTAACATGAAGAGTCCGTTAACGAATTGCAAACAAGGGAAAATGAGAAATTTCATATTTGCATCCAGATTTTGTAGTTTTTTCTTTGAGAGGGTTCCATTTTTGAGTCCTAGAGTGGAGATTAATACACACAGACAACTCAATCTAGACATGACATGGTGGACTGATGTGATGAGGTGGATAGGAGGTGGTAGGTTTCCAACCCACTACAATGATGATTTCTTTTTTTGTTGGTGTCAATAGGTCATAGCCATTCACAACTATCCTTATTGAGGGATCGACTATAGAGGGTATCCTGACTTGACTTTACCACCAAGTTCTACCTACAGTGATATTGGTAAGAATAGTTTTTATGTATTTCATTTTTTGTGTTTTTCAATAAGAATAAAAAATGCAAAATTGTATGGTATCAAGTATTAACAATTGCTTTGTTATGCAGATGTAGTTCTGCGACAGCCAAAGGGATTCTCATGACATTAGTGGAGGGGCCGAGGAGATGAGAAAGTGGTTTGGGATGTGAGGAGAGTGCTATATAATGTGTAGGGGGACTTGCTTGATTAACACACATGATTCCTATGGTTCAAGTGGAGGATCTACCAGAGGCGATTCAGTGGTAAGTGGTTGGTGAAAAAATGCATTCAGTACAAAATGGGGCTCAATGAATAGATTCCATGGTCATATTTTCCACCAGTCATATATTTATTTTGAGGGTGTGATCCCCATTTTGTACTATGACACCACATTTTTTGAACTCGAAAGTATGAAATATAAAAAAATTGGTCTTTGACTTTACTTATATATGTTACAATGTGTAAATGTATGAATGTGTTTTATTTTCTTAGTTATGTGACAAATGGAAATCTAAAATATAATTAGTGTATGCATTGGATACATGATTAGAACTTCTAGGTATGTGATTATAAGTAAGAAAATACAAGTATCGTTCCAAAATTTGTACCCGTAGGAATCAACGGAGTAGAGTAGGATCCCACACACTGTAATTGCCATTCAACTAACATACGACTAATTGGGAGTCTAGGTGAACCTCTAAATACTGAACACCATGTGAAATGGAGTCACTTAATAGCTCTATAATGATACTATACTCAACCATATTATTCGTTGATGGATCGATATGAACACCACTTGAAGATACCAGTTGGCCCTCGTATGAGTAAATGACCCAAGCGGCGAAATCCAAGTTCCGCGTATGACAACTGGAATTGTCTATGAATCCTAAGTAAACTGAAGACTCTATTGACATCTTCCAACCAAGGGAAAACTTGATAAGAAATCCAATGACAGAAAGGAAAATATATAAGGACCATGCCACATGGGGTTGAACTTTCTTGCCCCCAGTGGTTCATTGTCTTTTTCATAAAGGAGAACCAAGTCACCCTCAACATATTGTCGAGGATGGAAAGAATTATGTATTGAACCTTAACATGTTGTTTATTCACTTCCATAGTCGTAGAGTCATCTTGATGCTACTCATCGAGGTGCTCCAAGTGTACGAGGCGTTCTTCAAGATCGAATGTGTCAGGTAGGAGCTCAATTTCCAACTTAAAGGAAGGTATTTCACATTCAATCAGAAGAATTGACTCCAGGCCATGTACTAACTAAAAAGGAGAGAAACCAATGGAAGTATTTATCATGGTTCGGTATGCCAAAAGTGTAGGGTAAAGCATCAATTTCCAGTCATATTTACTCTGTCTCACAATGATTTCCAACATGGTCTTGAGAGATTTATTCATTGTCTCTACTAGTCCATTTTCCTGGGGATAGAAAGGGGAATATTGACCATGTGTAAACCCCATTTTGGTGTTAACTCTTTCATCATTTCATTCTTAAAGTTACTACCTTGATCAGTGACAATCTCTCTTGGGATTCTGAACCAGGATTTAATCTGGTTGAATACAAAGAATGTTGCGGTCTTACCATACGATTCAATGGTAGGGATGGCCTCTACCAATTTATTAAAGTAATACACGATCATGATAATATCTTGGTGCCCCCCAACTAAGGCTAGGTTACAATCCATAAAATATACCCCCCACATGGTGAAGGGACTCATGGTGGAAACTGGATGAAGAGGGGATGGATGCGAGTGCATTTTATGAGTGAACTCTTGGCAAGGGTGACACTTCTTGACCGATTCAACACAGTATTTAAAAATTGACGGCCAAAAATAACTGGCTCACAATATCGTTTGGGTTGTCGCAAGCCTGAATAAATCACCACCACAAGCCCCATTGTGACAGTCATTGAGAACATCCTTAGATTCCTCATAATTCAAGAAATTATCTAAAATATTATCTACCCCTCGATGATAAAAAAGTGTCACCAATAATAAGGTATTTTTTATCTTGATGACATATACATCATTGATCGTCTCTCAACACATGTTGGGGTAGCTTCAAGGTTTGAAGATAAATAAAAATTTCTCCATACCAGGGGTTCGAAGATAAGATAAGGAAAATATGTTCATATGCAAATGATTCATCATGAAAAATGTCCTTGTCTAGTCAAGGGAAGTCCGATATCAACTCAGAAAAAACTATTGATTTATTAGACTTCGTCAAATAAAAATCGAGATCAAATTCCTGCAAAATAACAATCCACTTATTGTATTTCCCCCCTATGATACACCCAGTGAGGATGTATTGAAATGGATTGGTATCTGTAACTACGGTAGTTTTTCAAAGTAATATATAATTTCATAATTGTTGAAACACATGTATGACGACCAAGGCCATTTTCTCTACATGAGAATATTTAAGTTCAGGACCAACTAGGTTTCGACTGAGATTGTAAAAATGTGCTCATGGAGCTCATCATCCTCTTGAACTAGAACCATACCAACTATCCCTTTGGATGCAGAGATATAAATAAAATAGTCTCTACTATAGTCTAGAGGCTTCAACAAAGGCGTTGATACCAAAGATTCATTAATAGAATCAAAGGATTCTTGGGCTTGCTCATCCCATATAAATGAAATTTCCTTATTCAAAAGATGAATGAAACCTTTAGTTAAATTGGCATAGTTCACTATGAGCCGATGCTATAAATTATCCTTTCCCTACAAACCTTGAAGTTATCTATTGTTGTGCAGGGGAGGAAATCGAAGTATTGATAGGATCTACCATGATCCCATGCTCATATACTAAGAATCCTAAAATACGGATAGATCTAACACATAAGATGCACATGTGAGGGTTCAACCAAATGCGATAGTAACAACATATCTCAAAGACTAATCAAAGGTGAGTGGAGTGATCTACTATATTGCAAGAGTGAGCAACGATATCATCTAGATAAGATTCAACAATATGATTAATATTGTGAAAAGAAAAGGTCATGGCACATTGCAAGGTTGATTCGATCTTTTTAAGGCCGAAAGGCATTTTCTGGTATGAAAATTACCCCAAGGACAAATAAATGTCGTCTTATGTTGATCCTTGGGTTTGATATGAATTTGATTATACACTGAGAATCTATCCAAAATAAAAGACTTCGCTTCCTGCACACTCATCAAGAATCGGGTCAATGAAAGGAGTCAGGAAGTTATCTTTAGGACAAGCCTTGTTCAGGTCTCAAAAATCCATACATACGTGGATGTTTCCTTCCTTTTTATTTATGGGAATGGGCTTGGACATCCATTCAGTCAAGAGAACCAGGTAGATGAAGCTACATTAAGTATCTTATCTACCTCTACCTTAATAGCAGGGGCCTTCGTAGGATTAATATGTCTAAGACGTTGCCGAACAGGTTTAGCATCCAGATAGTTTTTAATCTCATGTTCGATATTGTTGGGGTCGATCCTTGATATCTCTTCACATCACCAAGTGAAAACATCACAAAATTCTTTGAAGAGTTTGGTATAGATTTTAATTTCTTCAAGAAAACGATCTACACAGATATATACGTTCTCAATATTACCATGGATACGTGAGATGTCAATCACGATGGTAGCAGAAATATTCTACATGTTTCCCTTGGCATAAATACCATCCGTATCTAATGGAACCAAAACGTGACTGACCATATCACTCAAGGTAGATATAAAGTAATCTTGTTCAATCCTAACCATCTCTGGGAGGAAATAGGATTGATGATGCATATCGTCCCAAGCCCTATCAGGACTAGACATGGTCTCTAATATGGCTTCATCCAAAGGTAAAGTATTGTCGAGGTAATCATGTGAACAATATGATTGAGCGACCCATACGGGCTCTAGAAAAGGATCCACCTCATTCTTCTATGAGGAATAAGGATCTGGGTCAGCAGTAGCATCAATAATAAACTAATACACATCATATGTTCCTGACAGTGGCATTTCCATCCCAATGTGCGACTGGCCTTCGTACGACATAGTCAGGGAAGGTAAGGTCCAAGGGTCATTGAAATACAAAGTATGGAAAGGAACTAACCTCATCGAAAATAGAGACTCACTGGAAATGGCACGAATATGGTGAATTGGTGACATGAAATCAAAGCTACCCATCAAAGAGGAATAAATTTTGACACCAACATCCTCAATTTCCTACTGAGAATTGTCGATCAGAGGGACTGAAGGTCCAATCGATGCACTAGGACTAGCATGTGCAAAGTAAAACTAATCAATCATCACTATTTTCCCTTCGTGAGGAAAACAAACAACATGACGAATGTCATGTCATAAGTCCAATTATTCTCTAGTAGTAAATTGCAGTTGAGAGGCACATCAACCACCTCGACATCAACCTCCATTGTCTTCCCACCTAACGAGACCAAAAAAGTGGGAATAATTTCATGGGGTCAAAACGAACACCCATAAAATGTGGTCAACATGGTCATATATTGTGATCCAGGTGGATATCGGTGTCCACTCACCTTTTCCAACTGGCTCAAAACAATTTTCTGGCAATTTTGGTAATTTACTATTTTTAGCAGTTTTTAACTTTCGGGGCCATTTTGAGGCCCTAAACGACGTTTTTGGGAAAATAGGGAGAAATATAAAAGTTCCTTGAATATTTCCTCCAAAATGAATCTCCTCGATGATACCTTTCCAATGGGCTATAATGCGCCTAAATCGGAGATCGTATGCAAAAGTTACGACCCTGGGAAGTTGATGTACTAACTTACCCAAATAGGGCCCACATGACTTTTGGTGCTTCATCTCCTAGGGTTAGGTTTTTGGAATTCCCATTTATTGTAAAAATTCCTTTAGAGCCTCATTTTAATCATCTTCTTGCGAATGCAAGTAGCCATCATATCTCTTCTTAGAGATAAGCTGCCACCATTCTAGCGAGTCTTCCACTCTGTATTTTTACAGTCTCTGTACATTTATTTAATTAATAAAAATCGTGTATTACTATATATATGTGTTTATGGTTGCATCTCTGATACCTCTATGTTATATTATTGAATATATGCGATATCTCTATGCATTTATTTATTATATCTCCACTCTCATTTCGTGCCGAAAATAATCTGGATCAATTGTATTAGAGCAGGTTGCTCTTGATCATTTTTTCATTGCATGTCCCCGACAAGGTCTGAGTATAGAAATTTGGGTCTCGATCTTGTCTCTCTTGAAGACAATCTCTCTTTCACACACAAGAAACCCTCCATGGTGGAAGAAAAGAAAAACGACGGAGCAAACGATCCTATAAATTTGTTGCTTGAGCAAGCTCTCACGTGAAAGAGGGATGAAATGATGGAGAATTTTTCCCACATCCTTCAATGCCTGTCGATAGAAACATGGGAATATTCATCAAACAACCACTTTGGAAGAACCTCTCCTTTCAAGGTACAAGTTAATTTTTATATTCCCAAATTTGAAGGTCAGATAGATGTGGATGTCCTAGACAAATGGTTAAATATGCTAGACAGTTATTTCTCTGTTCACCATTTTTACAATAGGGAAAAGATCACCTTCGCACTCCTTAAAGATCTCCCCCGTGTCAAACATTGGTGGGAAACTTACTGGGATCAAAGTTCCACAGAGGAGTTTGGAATATATGGGGTCGAGCCCACTTGGGATTTTTTTTGTGGATGTGGTAAAGGAACAGTATTACCCGATTGGAAACTATGAGGACCAGTACATGAGATGGACCACATTGCGGCAAGAAAGGGTACAAGCAGTTCCAAAGTTCACCAATACCTTCCATACCTTGAGCACCAAGCTGGGCATCAAATACTCCAAACAACATTTGGTTCTGAAATACTATGGGGCTCTACACAGATACATCCAAACTGAAATGGATTTTCTGGACATCTCATCACTCAGTGTTGCTTATCGATATGTTGTTAAAATCGAGCAAAAATTTAAGCACCAGAACAAATGGGAGTTTGGGTCTGTAAATCCGCAACAACCAAAGTATGACAAAGACTACCCTAACAAACAATCTCCCAAAAACCAGTCCAAGCCATAAGAAAAGAAGGGTCACAGGAAGACCGAGAAGGACACTAGAAAATGGTGTGATTTCCACAGAAGCCCCTGGCACAACACCGATGAATGTTGCTCAAAACAGTCACCGGTGGTCGAGATCAAAGACAAGGATCTGAACCCTGATTCAAAATATGTTTCTAAAAATACTCGTAAAGGACAAATCATTGATGCAGACCCCACTGTTATTGTCGTGACCGCAAAAATTCAACCAGAAGAACCAACATATCCTAAAGAGGGGGAGTGTATTTTTCATTCACAGATGTGGGTGAAGGGGACCCCACTGCATTTTATTGTTGATAGAGGAAGCCAAAATAACCTCATCTCAGCAGAGGTTGTCAAACAGTTGGGATTGCCGACAACACGACACCTGCAGCCATACAACATTGGGTGGGTTCACCAAGGATGAGATCTTTGTGTCAGCCAGCAGTGTCAATTGTCATACGACATCCAACCCTTCAAGGATGAGGTATTATGTGATGTTTCCCCACTGGATGTCTGTGATGTTCTCTTGGGCCAACTATATATGTGGAGACGCCATGTTTTTTATGAGTCTCGACCCCTCAGTGTCATTTTTTCTCTAGGGGGTCATCTCTACACAATACCATAGTTAGTTTCAACTATTGTTCCACCTAAACAGTGTCTCAAGGTAGTATCTCATACTACAAAATTCATCTTCTTCACAATCTATTCAAAAGGGGAATAGAAGGACACTGCAACCACTACAGCCTTGCCCCAAGCACCTTCTATCCAACAGAAGAAGGTTGACAAGGTTGAAACAAAGCACAAATATTTCTTATGCACATCATCCTCTCATGCAGCTCAAATTTTTGAACAACCTCATCCTCAACAGGTGCATGACAGACTTCCACAAACTGAGTAGCGCGATGTCTCCAGCAAGGCAAGTAGCTCACCAAGATTCATATTCAATAAATGTTTTTTCCTCTCCCCCGGACACTCAACGCAATGGAGACCATTTCTTCCTAAGGAGGGAGGATTGATCCAGGTGGATATAGGTGGCCACCCACCTTTTCCAACTGGCTCAAAATAGTTTTCTGGCAATTTTGGTAATTTACTATTTTTAGCAGTTTTTAACTTATGGGGTCATTTTGAGTCCCTAAACGATGTTTTTGGGAAAATGGGGAGAAATATGGAAGTTCCTTTGATATTTCCTCCAAAATGAATCTCCTCGATGATACCTTTCCAATGGGATATCATGCGCCTAAAACAAAGATCGTATGCAAAAGTTACGACCTGATGTACTAACTTACCCAAGCAGGCCCCACATTACTTTTGGTGCTTCATCTCCTAGGGTTAGGTTTTTGGATGTCTAGGGTTTTTGGCATTCCTGTTTATTGTAAAAATTACTTCAGAGCCTCATTGTAATCATCTTCTTGCAAATGCGAGTAGCCATCACATCTCTTCTCATAGATAAGCTACCACCATTCTAGCGAGTCTTTCACTCTGCATTTTTACAGTCTCTGTACATTTCTTTCATTAATAGAAATCATGTATTACTATATATCTATGTTTATGGTTTCAACTATGATACATTTATATTATATTATTGAATATCTGTGATATCTCTGTGCATTTATTTATTATATCTCTTCTCTCATTTCGTGCCGAAAATAATCCGGATTAGATTGGGACAGGGTCGAATATCCAATGGATTTCTAATAGGTTAAGGACATCACGCACATCACAACACCTTCATCAATAACAATACGTTTGATGGTAATTTTCATGTACTCCACATGGATTTGAAAGGCCACATGGTAAGGTAAGCGATGATTAACATCCGTGACATCTAACTTCATAACGTTCGAGCCACATGGGTCTATATATCCTAACGCAGATAACAAGGTGTTCCTCTATGAAGGACACATATGGAGCACTTCCAAAGCTGACATCACACAAGGGGTTTGGACTAGTTCTTCAACAATCGAATAGTTTGGGGTGTCTCTAGCGTTAGGATTATGGGCAGATGCTTTATTACTCCTTTTGGAATACAAGGAAAAGGTTCTGCCTTTTCGATCTGCAAGGGTGTTTTTAGAGGAGGAGACTCTTGACCTATGAAAATTTGTGAAGAAACGTAGTCACGAGATCAAGTGGCTAGATCAATCTGATACTTGACCATATTGACACATAGATGGACACCTTCATGTGATGAGGGGTTTTGACTCTCGCTCGATGCATTTTCAGTGTTGGAGGTCCCTGAGGCCATGTGTTGATTATGTGGAAAAAGATTTGTCAGCACAACGGACAGCTGTGATAAGAGCCTCGAGGCTTCCTCAACTTTTGGGCATAGGTGGGTAAGGTGGTCATATTTACAAAGTTTACAAGGAAAATTCACCTTTCGCTTTTCTTTCTTTCCCTCACTGGCATTATTATTTGATTTATCATTGTTAGTGTCATCCTTGTATTTATTATTATTTTTCCCACCCTTACGATATTGCCTCACACTTTCTTTTTATTCCCTCCTATTTGTTGGTTACCATTTGGATTAGTTGATGACTGTACAAAATTCACATCTGGTGAATGTGGGGGTGGAGGACGAAGATGAAGCTTGTCCTGCTACAGGCTAGCTTAGAGAAAAATACTTTAACGGGTTCGTCACCAATTTTGTAAACATAGAATTTGTAGAGCCTATGATTCCATCGGCATGAGACCAGAGCTTTTGTCTAGGATCATAGGTTGACCACAATGCGTTAGGACGAATTTCATAAAGCATCCCAAATTGAGCATATATGAGGTCCAATTCTTGGGATTTGAAAATAACTTCTTCCTCATATGTTACTCCGAATGTAGAGACATCCTTCAAAATATAAGGCAATAATGACTTAAGGAACCATTCGAACAAAAAATCTGGAGCAATGTAGGCTTTTATAAACCTCTTCCGTTTACACAACTCTTGGATGTGGTCTGATATATGCATGGATTTATCATGGCGGAAGGCCAACAAAATTTCTATGTCAGCATCGTAACGAATTGGAAACTGGAAGTGGTTGAGAAAGACCAATACCATCTGATTAAAGGTTCCATATGTTCCCCTCAGTAGCTCAATGTACCATTTTGAGGTAACTCCCATGAGGGTGCATTGAAATAGCCTCAAAAGAATAGAATCATCATTCAAGGAGTTGGATGAGCATCATAGATGAAAAGTAGTGACCTGATCACCTGAATCCTCACTCGTATTGCCTTCGAATTTTGGAATTTCTAAAATAAGATTGGTGGGGACGAGGGGCCATAATAGATCATGATGCACATGGTCATTCATTAATTTTGACAAATCTGGCATATTAAGCATGGCCAGAAAAGGGAGCCAGGGTTGTGGCATCTGAGCCCATGCTCCTGAGAAAGATTGGGGCTGAGGGGTTGTAGACCATCCATGGTTCTAGTATATACCATGGCCCTGTCTGGTAGGATAATAGCCTCTTCCAAATTGATTCATGAAATGTTGTATAGGCACCATACCTGTGGAAGTGGCATGATGAGGGTTATATATGTTTCCCGCAACCAAAGGGACTTTATGCTGGGGGTTACCCATACTGAGAAACTGACTCCCTCCGAATGGAACACCAGAGGACAGAGGGGGATTTTCCATAATAAATGTGTTCATTGAAATCATCATGGAGGAATATGATATGAAGGGCGGAATATAAGATTTGAACTGTCCATCTGATTGAGCACTCCATCCTAGAGCATTGAAACTAGGATTAGTCCTGGAGGAAAGGAGAGTCCAACCTTCAACTGTAGGATTCTATTGGGGAATATGAACTCCACCAAATGAGAAAGGACCATAAGGAGGCGTCGTTCCCCCAGATCTAAAACTAGGATTCATGTTAGCCATTGAAATGGAGAATGAGAGTTGCAACATCATGTTGGGCATACCAAAAGTAAAGGGATTAGAGGCCGAAGGTATTGGCTAAGAATCATGACTTGGCATACCAAAAAGAGGTCTGAAAGGGTTCGTTCATGTGGGTCAAGTAGAAATCATAGGTTGGGTAGCACTAGAGGCAGGGATCTCCGGCACCCCCACCATCAAGGATGAAGGAGTCGAAGGGATCCCATAATCATAGAAAAGAAAGGAGTCGAAGGATTCCCCATGACGTTGAGGTCTGACTCAGTACTCATAATTGGATGATAATGAGTCTAGGAGGTGGATATATATGTACCACATTTATTAACTCTATGCCTTTTAGAAGGTATCTTCGGTAAAGGATCAAGATGCGGTGTTAACTTCAAAAAATGGAAAGACCAGCGAGGAGGATAGTCTTTCTCCACAATGACTTAAGACTCAAGATATAATACAAAATCCTAGGGCCAACTAATAATTAGAGAGAACACCAAATTAAAGTAAAAAGGCCAATGCACACAAACAAGATATTCTTAGAAAAATAGGTGATCTTGTTTCACCATAGACAATATATCAATATTGTCACCCAACCACAGGCACAAAGGCCACCCCCAAGCACCTTAAACTTGACAGATAGACTAATTCTGGAGGCAATCCAATATCCAACCAATGTAGTACACCTTTCTCCAAGGCTAGTGCACCAAGAAAGAATAACTAAAGACCAAGAAAAAATTCCAAACCATAACCAAGAGAAAGTCCAACCAAAATAAAAAATACCAGTTGCAGTTGCACTCCCTCTCCAAACTTGAACACCACTAGTCTTATACAGTTGTGAGAGTAAGAGTGACAAATGAGCTCTAATGCCCTTTATTTATACTGCTCTATCTCACTTGACTAGGACAAATTCTATTTCTGGAGACTAATAACTCAATATTAAATATTCTCTTGAGTCGAATTGTCTCCTAGGGTTATTATGAAACGTCTTAGGGTTTTTCTTGCTTCCCGGAATATTCTAGTCTTATCAAAGGTTACATGTGGAGGTTAATACATCCCACAACTACCATAATATCAACACTCCCTCCTAGCTAGGGAGGTATTAAAGGAAATGGTCTTGAGCACAAATAGACCATTCAACCAATAGCATCATCATAGCCACACAGACTATCTCATGATCAAATCATTAGAACCATCATCACTATCCAACTACATAGTCTCCATGGAAATCAAAACAATTCCATCGAATATAACACAACTATGTCTATTCATAGTAGTATATAACTGTTATCCAGTGGTACACAACCACTCTCCATAGCACACTACTACTAACCAGTGGCATACAATCACTACCAGTGGATCACATCCACCACAGTAGAATACAAATATTGTCCAGAGACATACATTCTCTATAACAATCATATCATTTGATATCAACCTGCATAACAATATCATGATACAAACCTAGTCATCTGGGCCATTATTCCACTCACATCTATTAGATCTAGAAGAGCATCTACCCACAGAAAGTAAAACATCATCCATGGGCTATCTGGACTGTTCTTCCCAAGCATAGAAGAATAATTGTCCCTGATTTCTGAGCCTACATCTCTTCTTCCCAATCTAGATCTATTCAGTGCAGGTTCAACACATTTTACATGGTATCAAAGCCAATGGACTGCTAAGAAAAATCTACACCAAATCTTTTTGTAGTTACAAAAGATTGAAGACAACAAAAAGATGGATTTCCAAAAAGAATTCATTCTTTCTCCTTACAATTATTTTGCATGGAAGCAGAAAATAGGCATACATATCTAAACCAAAGGGTTGTATAGGTTAACCTTGAATACAGATACAAAACTGACATCAGCCATAGAAAAATCCAAGTATTTAAATCGCATGGATGAGGAACTTGGAACAATTTGTAGTCTTATTTATCCCGATCTCCTTTTTCACATATCTTCCTGTAAAATTCCCAATGAATCCTGGACCACCTTGGAAGGGATGTTTGGAAAACAAGATGAGATGAGGGGACACATGATGGAGGTGGAAATTCTCACATTGGATTCAAAAAGCTTCGATAATATCCAAGATTTATTTACAAAATTCAAGGATTTACTGTCACAACTCAAAGCTTGTGGGGTTGATAAATCGAAGGAGGAGAAACAAATGGTTCTCACCATTCTCTCCAATATTGGTCCTAAATTCTCTGTATTCGTATCCACATTCCATACTTTTATATTTGCCTCTAGAGCCACCTGGAATATGCCTTCTTTTGAGGACTTTATTGAATCCTTGACACAAGAGCAAACCAAGATCATCAACATGGGCACAATCAAAATCCCAAGGGAACATGCAATCACTATGCAAGATGGCAGCCACAAATATCATAAATCTAAAGATAAAGATAAATATAAACAAAAATCTCATGCACATCCAAAAAAGGAAGGGTACGCAAAACCTTTCACTGATGCCTCCGGATCCAAAGGTGAAAAGGGAAGAAAAGGGGATAAATGCACGTACTTTCACAAAGGATTCCATTCAGAATCCACATGGATGAAAAAAAATAGATCTAATGTCTCAAATAATTCATAAAAACAACCTTGGAGATCCAATCCCCAAGGGTTCCAAGAAGAAGAAGCCAAAAGATCTAAATTCCAAGAAAGGCAATTCTAGCCATGC
>ML847395.1:45061-59504 GCA_009831015.1 Picea engelmannii | reverse complement strand
TTCATCCCATGGTGTTTTAGGAATCGATCAACACCCAGTTTCACTATGGAGCTCGTGAGAATTTGTTCTTATCTTAGCAATGCTTATTTTTTTCTTTACACTTGGCAAAACAGATAGATAATTTTGATCTTCTAGATTAGGGTTGATTACATATTTATAATACCTTGATTTTATTTTTTCCTCTAACTCTTTATCACACCACATTTTTTCCTTAAATTTTGATTTGACGTTTTTTTTAATAGTATCTTTATTCTGCAAAATGGTTTCGTCTATGATTCCCCAATAATTTAGGCAAGACCGGACATCTTTATTCCATCCTTGCTTGAGTCGATGGTGGTTATGACTTGATTTGGAAGAAATTTTAGGTAGTCTCTTGTCTTCCATGTTGTTTAACTTGTTCTTATACATTAGGTATCTATTCATAGCCATGATATCAATGGGGGAGAGGCTTGTTTCTACGAGGAGGATGGGATAGGGCATATTTTCTTTAATTTTGAGATTATAGGTTATAAAATCCTTTTGTATTTGCTCTATCTTTCTCCATGATTCACGAGAGATACTGTTGGGGCTAAATATATGCACTATTAATTCCCACATTTAATTATCAACTAGGGCTCGTAAGCTTTGAGGTGCAGACCCAAGAAACACAGGATCAGAGCCTAGTCTAGCCTAATATAAAGTCGACAAAACAATCCTCAAACCCACACTGCAGAAAGTTAACACTAAGGATTAATCACTGGGACGTAGGAATAATTAGTGCTATAAAGGCTTAGATCATAGTTTGTCATGCACTCATGGTGATTTTCGTGTGATTAATCTTGAGTAGCATAATTAAGTTTTTCTATCCTTCAATGATTATTTCCTATAGCGGATCCACACTTAAATGCAATAAAAGAAACAAACAAACGAAAATGAAATCAAATGACAAGAAATAAACAAATGGGAAAGCCAAATCGTAATGAAATCAAACTAACGAAAGGAAATCAAACAAATAGAAAATAAAACTTAATTCAAACTATGTGAATGAAATGAAATGTGAATGCAAGAACCGAACCTAAAACACACAAAGCAAACCACTCAAACTATAGGAAGAGGCAAGATGAATTTAAAAGCAATCAATCAAAATGGAATCAAACACTATATGCAATCTAAAATCCATATATTTCCACAATCAAGTGCATTAGTCACAATGAGCAAGCATGGAAAGAAATGAAAATGAATATGAAAGAATGACAATGCAAAAATATTAATGGAATGTTTATACAATGGAAAAAAAATATCAACTCGGTAAAAGAAGCTAAAAACAAAATGCTTATAAAAAATGCTTAGTTATATATGAAATCAAAAGGGAAAAAGAAGGATAGGCACTCTTTGTAGACTGAGAGTTTCAATGTAAAGAACATGAATCAAAGAGTAATTGAGAGGAATATGAACTTTTGCAATTGATGAAAGATCTATATTTAAAGCACAGCCAATTAAACAAAAGTTAGTGTGTTGAATAAGTTGAGAGAGGGGCAAGTTCCTTGTGTGAACAATCAATGAAGTTGTGTAATTTAATGTGCATTCACCAATAGAGAGTGAGGTAGAGAGAGGGGTTGATCTTCTCTTGCAATCACTCATTATATTGCATGATTAAATCTACAATCAATGGCCAAATTGTGTTGAAGGAAAAAGAGAAAATATGGAAGAGAAAAGTTAAGTATATGTAGCAAATAAGACAACTATGTTTTGGTGTTTTCTTTTATAAGTGAATGCAAACATGAATATGTTAACATACTTTGTTTTATAATGTTTTGGACAGTGAGAAACTAATGGTTGATTTGAATGGTAGATTTGATGGTAGAATTGGATGGCAAATCAATGATGAAGGAGATAAATAAAATGAGGGACTATCCCTAGTCTATTCAACATAAAAATAGAGCATAGGAAGAATACACAGAAATATAAGCACGCAAATGTGATAGCAGATAATGATAAATAAATTGAAATCTCAATGTGATAATGTATTCAATTGGGAGGCTTACAATATGAATTCTAATTAACATAACAATTGCAAAAGTAAAATTAGGATTCAAACCACACTCCAAACTATAAATGAGATTCTAACCTTTAAACAAATTGAACAATAAAAGAAAAATACATAAATGAAATGCTAACTAGTTAAGATAAAAAGGGCAGCATTCTTACCAAGTTGAGGGGCCCTACCCAATAGGTAATTTTCTTCCAAAAAGATGTCAGTCCCCTTGAATGCACAAAATACCAATTCGTTATTCCATCAAACTCAAAAAAATACAAGTCTCTTGCAATCTTGACATTGTCATGATGACACCTTAACATCCATTATAAAAGAATTCCCATAATAATAATTGGATTTATCATAGCCCTATGAGGATAATTTATACATAAAAAGTCATTGAGAAGTGTATGGGACCGAATCCCAATGCTCATATTTCAAATTTACAATTTTAGATAAAATCCTCAAAAATTTTGGTTTTATTGCAATTTGGGTAGATTCGACTTAGTCCCCCACCCATATCTTCCAAAATAATTCTAATTTTGAAACACTTCCCACACATTACTCAATTTTCCATATTCTAGACAAAACCCATTTCGTTGAATTTCTATATTTGATTCCATCTGCACGAAAATCGAGGCACAAGTTGGAAGTTTGAGCTTTTCAATAATTTTAGCAGAATCATGCCCCCTGAGATGGAGTTCCACGCGTGTGATTTGGATGAATTTTTTCACACATTTCTACATGAAAACATCATTCTAGACAAAACCCATGTACCTGATTTTCCTCTGGAAGCTTTAAAAAATTTCGAATTATTTCTAGTACCGGATTAACAGAGTTGGTACCGAATTAGAACAGTTGGTACCAGACTAAAAAAATTAGTACCAGAATCTTGTAGCCATGGATTTAGTACCATATGAACACAATCATGACTATGGGTACCGAACGAACGTGATGGTAATATTTGATGGAGCTAGTACCAGAATAGACCCAATCTGGTACCGGAAGATGCAAAGAGCTCGTACTGGATGAACGCAAAGGTAGTACTGGATCACTACAGAGTATTGGATGACATGGAGTGTGGGTATTGGATGAATATAGAACCTTTTGGTACTGGATGACTTGGAGTATCGAATGACTTGAAATGCGAGTACCATAACAAGAACAATATAGGTACCGAAACATGGACAATGCATATACCGGAAGCTGAGCAGTACAGAACATGTTGCTTGGACATAGAAACATAGGATTAAACCATCATTGAAAAAAATATTGTATAATCATCCTTTTAATCACTAAAAATATGGAAAATTGTGTATTAACCACATAGGATGAATAACAAGAGATAATGGAGGTTTATGGTGTAATTATGGATATATTAGTGACAAAATGTGGAGAGAAGGTTTAACGAACCTCCTCGTTACGACAACAACTCTGAGAATAGATGCAAAAAAAAAAAATTGCTTAAGGTGTGTGTGCGTGTGGAAGTAACAAACACACTTGACTCTACGTCGCCAATCGACAACCAACAAGACGCAACCACGAGGTTCAACACAAGAAGACTGAAGGCACACAACGAGTAACTGCAACAATATACGACCCTAGGCATAAGGCACACAACACAAACATTAAGACATACTGGGGTTGCACAGTAAGAACACAGAGGGAAGAATCCATGGTGTTAGGGTTACTATTTCCGCACAGGAAAGCAGGGCGTTTAGTCTTATGTCTTCTCGAAAGAAGATTAGACAGGCTCCTGGCCGACTGCTCAGACATAAACTAGTAACCCGACCTAGAACAAGACGCAAGCAAGACAAACACAACAAGATGACCTCGACATATCACAGTGACAACAAGCAATAAACGCCCCTAGACATAAGGCGTACAACTAGCAGTTGTAAGAAGAAAATGACACCAGGTGTTAAGTACAGTACAGTCACAGATGGAAGAATCCAACAGTAGAGTTTACTATTTCTGCACAGAAAAGCAGGGCTTTTAGTCTTATTTCTTCTAGAAAGAAGATTAGACAAGCTCCTGGCCGACTGCTCAGGTAGAAACTAGTAAATCTTTTAGGAAGTCGCCGTAGTGGAACTGTGCCTTTAAACAGCCCGAGACTACTGATACGGCACTGGATTCCTTATGCCGAAAATACACACAGACATATGTACTAAACTACAAGAGGTGTCTCTATCCCGCCCGACACAACCGACCAAGCAACCAACTGAATACTATTAAGTACAACATAACAAGAAGGACGACTACATCCTTTACGTAGGCGCACGACAAGAAGGGCTCCAGCAACGAACACCCAAGTTCAACATTAATTTAAATTCAACAATTTTCCTCATTTACTAAACTCAAGTAATTTGTTGGCCGTGAGTCGGGGTTATTGCACCATATGTGTTATTAACAACAATAAAATTTCAAATAGCACTATCATGAAATATTAACCATCTTTCATTATTATCACACACCCGAACCATTATTTTACACTTACAATACCTCTTATATGTTGCAACCACCAAATTATAATGACCTTACAAGATAAAAACATTTAGATAAACCGGAGGAGCTCTCAATGCGATGTCATCCATGATCATAAGGTTCGATAATAATGTAGTAAAAATAACAACACAATTATAGGTAAAAGAAATTTGAACATGACAATTTACATCGTAATTAAAACTGGCAATCTATAAAATACTAAAATTTAACATGACAATACTTAGAAAGGGCAATATTTGGAAAGAGCAACTACCAATATTAATAATGACAATGATTAAAGATAACACTTAATTAAAGATGTCAATATATAGAAATAAAATCATAATTATAGGAACCTCAATTTGAACATAACAATATGCATCATAATTAAAGATGGCAGTCTATAAACATTAAAATTTAAAATGACAATAATTAAAAAGGCATTATTGGAAATGACAAACTATTAATATTAATATTCACAATAATTAAAATAACAATTACTTAAAGATGTCAACCTATAGACATAACATCTTAATTCTAGGTAACATCAATTGGGAAATAACAAGGTACATCATAAATTAAAATGGCAATCTATAGAATAATAAAATTTAGAATGACAATAATTAATAAGGGGCAATATAATTGATTGTTATTAAACCATTCGAACTGCACCCACCAGATCCGGACTAACCAGATTGATACCTTTCAACTGATAGCAACGCAAATTAAATGATGAGGACCCTACCCTATGAAAAGTAAAAACAATGATTCTGGCATTTGCATAACCTTCATAAAACGTTGAAGGGCTACTACTAAGGCATGACTTCCACCTTTATTCCATGAAAATCTTTCTTTGATTAGATTAAGGCTAAAACGATTGACTATTTCCTTAAAACCCATGATTAAACACAGACTGATCCCAAAAATTTCATTGAAGGTTTTTAAACTATTCAAATAAAAAGCATATATTAATGCTTCCTAACTTCATATCCCTGACTACTACTTCTGTTGGGTTTAGTACAGGTGGCAGAAACAAACTGTTTTAGTTGAGGAGGTTGCTAACAATATTAACGCCATTGAAATGTGCTGTCAAGTATACTGTAGAACGCTGAGCTTAGATTCGAATTCCTACGTTGTCGTTAAGGTAAGGCACAGTCTGACGGGGGTGAATGCATGGTTATAGTCATGTCTAAAATTTAGCTGACCCAAAAATAGGGAAAAATGCACTAATATATTCATGCCCATTCTAGATGAACACAGGATCAAAACACAGTCCAAAAAATAAGGGAAAAACACATTGATGTATTCATGCCCGTTCTGGATGAACACGGGATCAAACGCAGACCGAAAATAGGGGAAAAATGCAACTGTGATTTCGCCCATGAATGAGGACGCAGACCCAAACATAAAATGAACCACAAATGTAACAATGCCCAGTCTGACAGGAAACGCCCAGTAACAATTAAAAACGCCCAGCCATCATTAAAAACGCCCAGCAACAATAAAAAAACGCCCTGCAATCATTAAAAACTCCCGACAACAATAAAAACGCCCGTCAATCATTAAAATGCCCGGAAATAATAAAAACGCCCATCAATAATTTAAAAACGCCCATCCACAATTAAAAACACCCAACAACAATAAAAAAACTCCCGACAATCATTAAAAACAAAATTCCAAGTTTAGACAAAGATAAAAAAAAACAATCCGGGTTTGCCAATTAAAATTTAAACACAGCCAGGGTTTATCAACAACCACATCAAGATGGACGCAGGATGAATGCCAAATGGCCAATATAAATACAAATTCCCCACATAACCATTGCCCACTGTATAAAATCAAAATGCCCAATAGAAGAATCACTCGATGTGTAAAATAAAAACGCCCAATATCAGATTTTCTCATGGTATATAATACAAAAACGCCCACAGTAAATCTCTTTCCCCACACATGTTCTATCATCATCAACAACACGAGATACAAAATCGAAAAATTACAGAAACCCAACTCGTTAACGATTTAACCCAACAAAAAATTCAGAACTACGACGCAGTAACCATTCCAAGCGAAATTGTCGAACGAGTGTTTCAGCATGACAATACACAGTGAAATTTGTCGTAGGGGGTGGAGAAGAATGATAAATTGAAGGCTGGAGGATTACTCAAGGTGACAGTAAAATTTGCAGCAACATCTTACATATAATGCATCATAATCACCTAAGAGAATAACTAGACAATCTACTCTACCAGAAATAAAATTCATACCGTTGCCTCTCGCCCGCTTCTGAGGACGTCCCGCGCTCCGTTTCGCTCCTGCTCGCCGACCGCAAAAAGATCACCGGTACCTCCCAGCCAATCGCTAGGGGTACTCTGCTTCCCCCTTAGCCCCCTGAGCCGCAAAAGGGCCACACAAGATCCAGATATAAGACTAGCTTCTCAGCTCGCCTCCAAGGCTGAGCTACCACTCCAATACAGTTGAGATAAGCCCAACTCCTCACAAGCAATTTGTCAAGCCACAATCCAGCAGCGTAACGTTACGCTAACCGTTCATCCTTTCTTCCTTCTTTTCCCCTTCTTTTATAGAAATTTGAGACCCACCTACTTTCCTAAATCATTATTAATTAAATTTTTATGACAAACCTCTAAAAATTCACTGTCGTCCAAGTGTCACTAATCCCCACGGCTCTCCAAAATTTTATTTCTTTTTAATAATTAAAAGACTCAATTCCCTCATCCCCCCCTTTAATCACTCCTAAAATTACTCCTAGGGTTCCTAGATCCCCTCTCATGCTTTTAATAACTTTCCTAAAATGAAGTTGCCAAGATTTAGTTTATTTTAGTAACTCCTTAATTGTTGATTCATTTTTTCTTTTTACCCTATGTCCCCTACTTTCCATTATTAAGTTTCCTTTATTACAAGTTTCCTTATTTCCATTAATTGTTCCTTTGCTTTATTTTTATTTTACTTTATTTTATTTTATTATATATATATATATATATTTTCTAAAACCCAAAAAGATAAATGCACTCATTAAACCTTTCATTGTATTTCTAAAATACTAACTTTTATACCCCCACACTTTAATAATTTTAATTCTTCTTTATAATTTAAAAGCCATGGGTTTCACTTAATTTATCTCCCTCATTAATTTACCCCCTTTAATTTTAAGAAGACTTTAACGAACACTTCAGAGGGTTTTAGTTTACGTCCTTAAGTTATTTTTTTTTTGGAGGGTCTTCTCCTAAGGCTAATCAAAATTTTATCTTAGGGATGTTTTAAATTTAGGTTTGGATTCGAACTGGGTGACAATCAATTAGGGAAGTCGTTTTGAGAATTTCTAAGGGCGTTAAGGTCTCAGGGTCATCTAGGCTTGTCTCATCATCACCATCAATGCGATGTGCCCTTCAGGAYGCACTAYGTGCTCCAAGGGTGMCACTTGCCTCRTTTKCTTMTGTTGCRYGACGTGCCCTTCAGGATGCACCACGTGCTCCAAGKGTGCCACTCACCAACTCGTGTTTCTTTTGCACGACRTGCCCTTCAGGATGCACCACGTGCTCCAAGGGTGCCACTCGCCGACTTGACGRATTGGTAGACATCTATAACCCSTGGAGTCAACACTCYRCCAGGTGAACTTGTGGGAGACTAAGGGATCTAAGGAATAAGKCCCCYGCCTTATTGCGCGCCCCTTAGAATCATCGTGAGCGACTGTCGCAGTCTGCCCYCACGRCATCGTGGATCCTCTCAAACTAGGTAATCGTTAACCTACARTTCGAGMCACGRCGAGAGTTCTAGTAGGCTGTGGCAGGGCTGCTGTCCACACCTCTYCCTSAAYCTCTYTGGAAATCATGTGTGGCCCCTTTACTCCATATGTGAGTCTGGTCGGCAAGCTATCGTCAGCCTGCATCATCAACCATCGTGTCAGAATGTCAACAACATATCATAAAATCAATATCATATCATCAAAACAAAGCAATATCACYGTAAACAAATCAAMCCAAATAGCACACTCCCTGACTCAATCCGGAGTCCAAGGGGGTTCCASTGATGCCTCTRCATCCTTAAGGTCCGAAACCCTGYACACTCAATGAAACTGAGTATSAATAGTACCTGTCTACATCAAGTAGTAAAAACATMTTGTCATCTATCTTAACGCATCAKAATGAAGGATAMAAGTTTTATCATCATAAAAATCCAGATCACTTGYGAGCAAGTGTCCTCAAATAATAGGTTTTCTCAGTGCGCCARAGMGGGATGTTACAGAAGGTGTAATGATAAGTGTATTTGTATGGCAAAAAATATGACAAAACTRGAGATCAACARATACTACAGCCCCAGAATTCACATCCATAAATAATCACAGGTGTAACAAGAGTCTCAAAGATGAGTTTCTTCTTATCCCAACTCCAAAGTTCAAYTGATTTACAATTGTTTTCAAGCCCATAATAAGCTTTCCATCCCCCAATAATCCTTTTCTCAATGCTATAATTCCAATTAAGCTTGTGATGAMTATCAATTCCAAGATATTTGTATGAAGTCACTTMCTCCAAGTTGTTGTTTTCATATACAATGTATCATAAGGGATCTTATTGGATTTAACAATAATGATGTTAGTMTTATCAGTATTAACAGTCATACCCATATTGGAGMAAAAATCCTTGAGGATTCTTAGTTGGTTTTSAATTTGAAGTAGGGGATCAAGTTTTGGCACATCTCAGGAAGGAAAGGTTCCCTAGGGGAACATATAACAAGTTAAAGATAAAGAAGATAGGACCATATTTGTGATTTTTTAGAATTTTGTTTTTGTACTTTAAAAGMATTAAGAGAAGCTTTCCAAGAYCACCATACTTTTGTTGAGTTAAGAGGTTAGGAAGGTTGGTAGTGCGATCAATATTTCGAAAATGAGATCTAATATGTGTATAGGATGGACAATMTAAGAGAAAGTGTTTTTCATCTTCAACCTTATTAGTGTYACAAAGGTSACACACTCTTTTATCCCATGGTGTTTTAGGAATTGATCAACACCCAGTTTCACTATGGAGTTCGTGAGAATTTGTTCTTATCTTAGMAATGCTTATTTTTTTCTTTACACTTGGCAAAACAAATATATAATTTTGATMTTCTAGATTAGGGTTGATTACATATTTATAATACCTTAATTTTCTTTTTTCYTCTAACTCTTTGTCACACCACATTTTTTCCTTAAATTTTGATTTGACGTTTCTTTTAATAGTATCTTTMTTCTGCAAAATGGTCTCTTCTATGATTCCCCAATAGTTTAGKCAAGAYCGAACATCTTTATGCCATCCTTGCTTGAGCTGATGGTGGTTATGACYTGATTTGGAAGAAATTTTAGGTAGTCTCTTGTCTTCCATGTTGTTTAACTTGTTCTTATACATTAGGTATCTATCGATAGCCATGATATCAATGGGGGAGAGGCTTGMTTTTATGAGGAGGATGGGATAGGGYGTATTTCCTTTAATTTTGAGATTATAGGTTATAAAATCCTTTTGTATTTTCTCTATCTTTCTCCAGGATTCACGAGAGATAYTGTTGGGGMTAAATATATGCACTGTTAATTCCCACATTTAATTATCAACTAGGGCTCGTAAGCTTMGAGGGGAAGGCCTAGGAAAYGCAGGATCAGTGCCTAGTCTAGCCTAATATAAAGTCGACAAAACAATCTTCAAACCCACACTACAGGAAATTAACACTAAGGATTAATCACTGGGAYGTAGGAATAATTAGTGCTATAAAGGATTAGATCACAGTCTTTCATGCACTCATGGTGATTTTCATGTGATTAATCTTGAGTAGCATACTTAAGTTCTTTTGTCCTTCAATGATTATTTCCTATAGMGAATCCACACTTAAATGAAAGAAAAGAAACAAACWAAGGAAAATGAAATCAAATGACAAGAAWTAAACAAATGGGAAAGMCAAATCATAATGAAATCAAACTAACAAAAGGAAATCAAACAAATAGAAAATAAAACKTATTTCAAACTATGTGAATGAAATGAAATGTGAATGCAAGAACTGAACCTAAAACACACAAAGMAAACCACTCAAACTATAGGAAGAGGGAAGTTGAATTTAAAATCAATCAATCAAACTGGAATCAAACACTATATGCAATCTAAAATCAAGATATTTCCACAATCAAGTGCATCAGTCACAATGAGAAAGCATGGAAAAAAACTGAAAAGGAATGGAAAGAATGACAATGCAGAAATATAAATGGAATGTTTATACAATGCTAAAAAAATATCGACTCTGTAAAAGAAGCTAAAAGAAGAATGCTTATAAAAAATGCCTAGTCATATATGAAATTAAAAGGGAAAAATAAGGATAGGTACTCTCTGTAGACTGAGAGCTTCAATGTAAAGAACACAAATCAAAGAGTAATTGAGAAGAATATGAACTTTTGCAATTGACGAAAGATCTGTATTTAAAGCACAATCAATTAAACATAAGTTAGTGTGTTGAATAATTTGATATTCAGGCAAGTTCCTTATGTGAACAATCAATGATGTTGTGTAATTTAATGTGCATTCATCAATCAAGGAATGAGCAGATAAAGAGAGGAAAATTCTCTGTCATGAAATGTAATTGCAATGTGATTGGGCATTGATTCCATGCATATAGAGTGAGGTAAAGAGGGGTTGATATGCTCTTGCAATCACTTATTATATTGCATTATTAAATTTGCAATCAATGGGCAAATCGTGTTGACGGAAAAAGAGCAAATATGGAAGAGAAAAGTTAAGTATATGCAGCAAATAAGACAACTATGTTTTGGTGTTTTCTTTTATAAGTGAATGCAAACAAGAATATGTTTACATACTATGTTTTATAATGTTTTGGACAGTGAAAAACTAATGGGTAATTTGAATGGTAGACTTGATGGTATAATTGGATGGAAAATCAATGACGAAGGAGATAAATGCAATGAGACACTATCCATAGTCTATTCAGCATAAAAAAATAGCATAGGAAGAATACACAGAAATATAAGCACGCAAATGTGATAGGAGATAATGCCAAATAAATTCAAAGCTCAATGTGATAATGTAATCAATTGGGAGGTTTACAATATGAATTCTAAGTAACATAACAATTTCAAAACTAAAATAAGGATTCAAACCACACACTCCAAACTATAAATGAGATTTTAACGTTTAAACAAATTGAACAATAAAAGAAAAATACATAAATGAAATGCTAACTAGTTAAGATAAAAAGGGAAACATTCTTATTAAGTTGAGGGGCACTACCCAACATGTATTTTTCTTCCAAAAAGATGTCAGTCCCCTTGAATGCACAAAACACCAATTCTTTATTCCATCAAACTCAAAAAATTACAAGTCTCTTATAATCTTGACATTGTCATGATGACACCTTAACATCCATTACAAAAGAATTCCCATAATGATAATTGGATTTATCATAGCCCTATGAGGCTTATTTATACATTAAAAATCATTGATAAATGGATGGGACCAAATCCAATGCTCAGATTTCAAATTTACAATTTTAGATAAAATCCTCAAAAATCTGGGTTTTATTGCAATTTGGACAGATTTGAGTTATTCCTCCACCCATATCTTCCAAACCAATTTTAATTTTGAAACACTTCCCACATGTTACTCAATTTTCCATATTCTAGACAAAACCCATTTCGTAGAATTTCTAGATTTGATTCCATCTGGATGAAAATCGAGACGCAAGTTCGCAGTTAGAGTTTTTCAATAATTTTAGAAAAATCATTCTCCATGAGATGGAGGTCCACACGTGAGAGCTGGGTGAATTATGTCCCACATGTCTGCATGAAAACATCATTCTGGACAAAACCCATGTACCCAATTTTCCTCTAGAAGCTTTCCAATATTTCGAATTATTTCTAGTACCGGATTAGCACAGTTGGTACTGGATTAGAACAATTGGTATCGGATTAGAACAATTAGTACCAAAATATTGTAGCAAGGGGTTTAGTAACATATTAACACATTCATGAATATGGGTACCAGACCAACTTGATGGTAATACTGGATGGAGCTAGTACCTAAATAAGCGCAATCTGGTACCGGATGAAGCTAGTACCGGAAGAGGCAAAGAGTTGGTACCGGATGAACTCAAAGGTAGTACCAGATCATTGCAGAGTATTGGATGACATGGAGTGTGGTTAATGGATTACTTTAGAACCTTCTGGTACAATATGACTTGGAGTATCAAATGACTTGCAATGCGAGTACCGGAACAAGAACAATACAGGTACCGGAACATGGACAATTCATATACTGGAACCTGAATAGTACATAACATGTTGCTTGGACATAGAAACATAGGATTAAACTATCAGTAACAAAACTATTGTACAATCATCCTTTTAATCACTAAAAATATGGAAAATTGTTTATTAACCACATAGGATGAATAACAAGACATAATGGAGGTTTATGGTGTAATTAGGGATATATTAGTGACAAAATGCGGGGAGAAGGTGTAATGATAAGTGTATTTGTATGGCAGAAAATATGAAAAAATTGGAGCTCAACACCCCCCCAATCCCAAGGATTTGCATGTCCTCATGTAAACAAGGTCAAGAACTTATGATACTCTACTTATAGATTTATGTGACATTGTTTCTTTTATGTAAGTGTTGGTTCTTGTGGAATGACACTTTGGAAACTGCCACATATTGATTCCAAATAGAGAAACAAAATTATCATAAACATGGAGGACAAGCAGTGGATGAGGTTTCAGAGTGGTGTTGAATGGTGTGCATATGGATAATGGTTTATAAAATGTTGGTGATGGTGGTTGTATGAACTTGGACATTAATTTTAAGACCAATATTTACTTTGTGGTTCTTTTCTTGGATAGGAAACAATGACTTCATTATCTTTGAGATGGCTTAAGAATTCTTTATGATGTACGAAGAGAAGACACTATAGATGTTGCTTTTTATTTGTATACCACATATTTCCTTTTCATTACTTGGTCTTATAATCAAAGTATATTGTTCATTATGACAAGCAGAGTGAAGATGGAGGGTTTATTGAGTTGTTTTGATAATGCATAGTGGAGTGTGGAGTGGGTAATAGTGGTTATGAATCATGTTTTCCAAGTTTTTAGTAAATAAAAAATATTTGTACCGGTTTTACCTCAAGTTACCCTTGCCTTAAATTCTAATGCATGTTGAAGTGGAAACTATGTAGAACAGGATGAAATGTCTACAAAGCCATGATGTAGACTGTTGGAATTTGAAGATGAAGTGGAGCTAGGCTGTGAACTGATGGATATATAGGAGAGAGTGTTGATGAATGTTGATCTATTGAGATTCCTTATGTCTCTCTCTCCCCCAAAACTATTCGTTTGCATGTCCTCATGCAAACTCTGATTAGCACATAAAATTTCTACAAGCTGAAAGTGGGCTATGTGGAACCAGTGCATGTTGAATGAAGGAGAGAAATGAAGTATGCCAGAGCTGAGAGCTATTGAAAATATCCTGCAAAAATTACCCTCAAAAAAAGATTAAAATTTTTGTATTGTTGGTACAGGAACCTACTAGTTCCTGTACCAACAGTACTGGAACAGAAAAATATGAAAAAACTAAACCAATACTATTATTACAAGAGAATAAATATACATTGATGTCATGCTTAAAGAAACAACCAAAAATTAAACTTTATTCATGCTTGTAAATTCGGAAATGAAATTTGTTTTAAAATATTACAAGCATAAAGGAAACTTCTAAATTACTTATTACATACGATTTCATCAATCATTAATAGTTGTATGCTCAAGAAACCATGTAAATTATGATGGTGGATTTTGTAAGGTAGCTAGAGAGGTAGTGGGGGGGACCAGAGAGCCCATAGTGATAATAGTGGAGGTCATTCAATGTAAGGTGGACTAGGTCCACTATATTATTAAATAAGGCCC
>ML847395.1:10418-27986 GCA_009831015.1 Picea engelmannii | reverse complement strand
TATAGATAAGTTCGACCGAAGTCCTTCCATGTAAGAACTCATTCCAGTTCTGAAATGCCTTCGAACGAAGGCCTTCTACATTCCTTTTACATATACAAATGTGTTTGAGCGAACTGGTGCCACTCTATTCTCTATAGAATTACGACTTTCCACAACGGATGATATGTCCATCAAACTTATCAATATCGGACCTAAGTTTTAGGTTCGATTGCTATGGTAATTGGTTTGGCACGGTAACTCCTTCAATGCAACCAATTTTCATGAAGATTTCCATCTTAATGGCTTTAGAAAATATATCAATTGTTTATATCTTTTGTTAAAACATTTCTACAATATAAATCTTCATGAGTGGATTTTGAATATATAATTTATTTTTTTTAATATATTTTAAATTTATATATTATATTTTTAATAATATAAAGTATGTTATTATAAATTTATTCAAATTATCTATTATAAAAGTTCAAAATATATTTTTTTTAAAATCAAAATTTGTTTTTTTTATGGCTTACCCTCTTACCGGATTGGACTAGTTTCATAGACATCTCTCTTTTCTTTACATCCCGACATTCCATTCCTGATTCAAGATAGTACAGGAAATGAAACTCATTCAGGGCAATTAATTAAACATCATTAGTGTTATGTTATTAGAAAATTTATAAAATAAAAAAAATGCTTTTAAGGATTTAAAATACTATTTTTTTGAGGTCGATCTTTGACGTGCACAGAAAAATTATTATTCTTATTAATATTTTAATAATAATTAAAAAATATGATAAAAAAATAAAATAAAAATTGCTTAACAAACTTGGGAGCATTTACCATAAATCTCTTAAGTGAATTGGAATAAAAAAAATAAAATGGATATAAAAATGGGGGGTCTCAATTTTTTCATTGCTTAAAAGACCTATGAATAATCATGATTGACCTTTAAAGAAAATGGAATAACTCACATAAAAATATATATAATAAATTTGAGAAAAAATACTATATAAAAGCTTATTCAAATTGAAATGTTTTGTTTTCTTAGATTATCGTCTGATTCTTGATGATTTTATAGAGTTAAGAGAAAAGATTTCAGGTTCATCCTTTTTTATAAAATTTCATAGCCATAAAAGTGGAAAAAGTGAAACACATTAGCATGTTTTTACCCCTAGATATGCTAAATTGGAACTTAGACAAAAAGAGAAAATGAATGTAAAAATAAATGTGGAAACATAGAAAGGAATCTCGTCTACTCTAACTAAAGAACTTTCCTAAATAAAAGACAACTAAAGTTTAGAAAGGAATCAATCATTAAAAGGAAATATAAGGAATAAAGGGTTAACAATGAGCGTTTTTAGGAGCACTTTTAGGATGGGTGAGAAAGATTGAAATTAAATTAAATTAAATAAATTAATTTCTAGTGAAACTAAGGGATCGAGTGACAAGTGTACGGGGAGAGTATTTACTAATTAAATTTTAATAAAACTAATTAACTATGGAAATGACCAGTGGTCACTAAGAAGGACTCTATAAAAGTAATGGCTAAGAAGATGAATCATCATGAATGGTATCCATAAGGTTATGCTGCCAAAATTTCTTTATTGTTTTTTCTTGTGGGAGTTGGGATACACATGCGAAAAGGGAGTGGTAGCACGACCTTACGAGGCAAGATGGAACCTAGATTTTTCTTTGGTTTTGTGTGTGTGGCCCTTTTGCAGCTCAAGGGGATAAGGCGGAAGAAGAGTAACCCTAGTGTCGGCTGGGAGGTACTGGTGAGTTCTTCACGTTTAGCAAGAAAGAGACAGGAGGGAGTGAAAGTGCGGAACAACAACTTTAGATTTTTCATCTCCGGTTACGGTAATTCTAAACTGAGATTGCACTCATTAGTTTCAATTAAAATTGTATCTTAATTTCATTACATACGAGTTGCTAGGAAATCTATTCAAGATTTAATGTTTTTGCTGAGATTCAGTTAAGCATGTCATTGTGGTAATTCCATCTTGTATTTATTCTCCATGAAATATTTTCCCAACCTTACGCTTCATCATGGCGTTGATTGTTCTCTATCCCATTTTAAGTTTTTAACTAAAGTTGTAGCCCCGAATTGATCTAGAAATCATTCGTTGCACCTATGCATTTTAAATTATTTGGATCGTCTTCCATTCTCCTCATCCTTGAGAGTTGTCCTCTGAGATTGTTTGCATTTTTTCACAGCATTTCATTCTTTAATTCTCGCCAAGTGGTTACCTTCAGTTCTCTTCATTGGACTCAATGTTTTTCCTCTACATTTTATTTGTTGAATGTTTATTATGCCCATGCTGTGGGGAGGCTAGAACATGTCTTCACTTTTATTTCTCTATCTTTTTATTTAGAAAATCATGCCCAACCTATGGGGGAGGCTAGAACATCTCTTCACCTTTATTTCTCAGTGTTTTTATTGATAAAATCATTCTCATCCTATGGGGCAAGCTAGCACATGTCTTCACCTTTATTTCTCTACGTTTTTATTGAGAAAATCATGGTCAGCCTATGGGCGAGTCTAACACATGTCTTCACCTTTATTTATCTACGTTTTTACTGAGAAAATCATGCTCATCCTATGGGGGAGGCTAAAACATGTTTTCACCATTATTTCTCTATGTTTGTATTGTGAAGATCGTGCTCAGCCTATGGGGGAGGCTAGCACATGTCTTCACCTTTATTTATGTACAATTTTATTGAGTAAATAATGTTCATCCTGTGGGAGAGGATAACACATGTCTTCACCTTTATTTCTTTGTGTTTTTATTCAGAAAATCGTGTTCATCTTGTGGGGGAGGCTATCACATGTATTTACCTTTATTTTTTTGTGTTATTATTGAGAAAATCGTGTTGAGTCTGTGGGGGAGGCTAGAACTTGTATTCACTTTTATTTCTCCATGTGTTTATTGAGTAAATCATGCTCAACCTATGGGGGAAGCTAGAACATGTCTTCACCTTTATTTCTTTGTGTTTTTATTGAGAAAATCATGTTCAACCCATGGGGAAGGATAACACATGTCTTCACCTTTATTTCTCTGCGTTTTTATTGAGTAAATTGTCCCCAACCTATGGAGGAGGCTAGCACGTCTTCAACTTTATTTCTCTATATTTTTATTGAGAAAATCATGCTCATCCTTTGAGGCAGGCCAACACATGTGTTCACCTTCATTTCTCTGTTTTTTTATTGAGAGACGTGTGCCCAACCTGTGGGGGAGGGTAGCACATGTCTTCACCTTTATTTTTCTGCATGTTTATTGAGAGAATCATGCTCATCCTATGGGGGATGCTAGCACATGTCTTCACCTTTATTTCCCTTCATTTTTCGTCCTCTTCGCACAACAAATTCAAACTGATACCTTTGCATATCCCCATTTTTATCTTTGCGTGGGAGGGATTCCTCTAGCTCGATGTAGTTCCTGTTACTTAATAAGAAGGTTGAATTACATGAATTATGATTATGGAGTAAATTTTGATTTAACATTTACATTCAGAGTTCTTTAATGCTACCAACTCTTTTTATGCTAAATTCATTGATGTTAGATTGAAAGTCTTTAATGCTATATACTCTCCTTTATGTTAAATTCATTGATGCTATATTCAAAGTATTTAATGCTATATGCTCTCCTTTATGCCATATTCATTGATGTTATATTCATAGTCTTTAATTATATAATCTCTTCGTTAATGTTATATTCCTTGATGCTATATTCAGAGTCCTTGCATGTTATATGTTCTTCTTTTAATGGTATTGTAAAGTATTATCTCACGGTGCCTTAGGAATACTGTGTATGGATAAAATATTTAGTCATAATTTTACTCACACCATGATATATATATCTAGGTGTGGATAGTCATATGTGTAGTTTACTCTTCTGCCATTAATTGAGTTAACACATAATTTTTGAAAAGAGGAGATCTCCTTGCACACTGAGTTAAATGGATGATACTATTGTACCTAAACTTAATATGATGTATGTTGAATTTATGGTTTAGATTTCATTGTGTAATACATATTGATGATGAGATTAATTAGAAGTTAGATTTATCACGCGTGTAAAGTATAGTGTAAGAAAATGATTTTGTGGACCTTAGACTTTTGTGCAAATGGAATGTAATGAAAGGAATGTTGTTCTAGATAACAAATTTCTCACACCCATAAAAGATGATGTATTGAAGAATTTTTGTAGTTACTTAGGCACCACAACAATTTAATGAATATTTACCTCGCGCCATTGATTTGATGTGATACAATAATAGAATTGCATGCACGACTTAATTTAAGTGGGTGTGTAATTTCTTCTTCATTTTTCTCTTGCACCTTGATTTTAATGTTAATCAATCTTGTGTCTTGAATTATTTGATTTATGACTGATTTAGTGGCTAGTTTCTCTTGCACCTTTACTTAAGTTGACATGTGATTGTTCTAGAATTGTTACTCTTGCGTGTAATGAGTATTTAATATGGATGTATGATTGATGGTGATATTTATTATCATTGCACTATGTTGATTGATGAATAGGATTTATAGATTGATCTAGATGATGATTGAACTTGTTGTTAGTGGGATGTAGACAGCTCTTCGTTCCTCAGAACAATTGTCAGCCTTGATACCTTAAATGGTTAAAATCAATTGGATCATGGGCTTGAGCATTTCTTATGTTTCCTTCAGGTCTGAACCTTCCAAGGTAGGTTGGGCGGGTAGTATCGTATGCCATTATTATGATTATCCTTTTTATCCTTAAGTTAGAATTATGTTATCTTATGTTATCATGGTGTTATATGATGATTATCTTGATGAGAGGAGTTGATAATTCTGTGATTCATACCATTTATGCATCCTTATTTATTTTTATGAATGCAATGATTATTGGTCGATATTTATTTGTGTTAATGTGTCGATATGTGTATCATTATAAATGAAAATGATGTGTCGACTTTATGTTGTGAATGATTGATAATGTGTTAATATTGTTTCTCTAATATATTGTATGACATGTCAATGATGTTGTTATTAATTGTAATGGATAATTCCTAATGAAAAAAAAAATTGTGTGTCGCATGTTTCTTATGTTGTCGTAACATTGGGGTTGTTACATGCATGAACCTTCTAATTTCCTCTTGAGTGTATGAAATCCCMAATCATTAAACACATGTAAGAYKGTGGATGTGAAAAGTCACTTCACATAGTTAATGAAATCACAGGGATGAGTACAATCAACATTGGGGTTTGTGAGATTCAACATGCAAGGGTAAAAGAGAAATGTGAATGGGTATTATAGGCAGCTTTTACATGCAGTTTTTGTMGTATCAAGAGAGAGYAGAGTATTGGAGCTTGAATGTAGCCATAGTGGGCATGCGTGGGAGCTTGTTGGAGCTATAAATTAATGAAGAAGTAGGTTGTTAGGATTTTAGAGTGATATTGTGTGTGAGAGGTTTCCCGAGCAACAAGTGAGCTTGTTGTTGTGATCTTTCTTGTGGAAACTATCGTCCCTTGAGTCCTTAGTAATAGATATTCATAGCCAACCTATGGTGAATATGTGGAGGGAAGTGAGAATGCCTGAGGGACTACACACAAATAAGGGGGATCTCATTCCTTGGGTTATGTAGGTTGAGGGGACAAGACCTTGTGGATTAGGATAGTTATAGGAAAAATCAACCTGTTGCAGGTTATGTTGGACTATGAGAAACACATTTTTTTTTGGAGATGTTGTTGATATTTGGAGTAACAAGACTATGGTTGGGTGGAACGTTCATCCATGTTGTAGTTGCTTGGACATCTTATTTTAAAATACAAGTGCTTTATGCTTTATATTTGTTTACTATTTTATTCATGGGTTTTATTTGTTTTGTGTTTCCACTTAATTTTAAGAATTTATATGTTGTTGTATGAATGTTGATTTTGTTACATTTGTGTTTTAAAAATTTATTTAGATGCATGTTAAATCGTTGATTCATTGCAATTAATTTAATGGTATCTAAATTTTTTTATGGAGTTAGTAGTGGGGGCACTACAAATCACTACCAACAACCTTCATAATGGTTGCAAAAAACATAATAACATACTCAGGTGCAATGTAGTCAAATTTATAATTATTTTATAACCTAGAAACTGTAAACAATTTTATAATTAACAATTTGAAATATATTTCATTTAATTACCACTATGTTCATTGTACAATTTTTTTTGTTCCATACATTATTTGACTTATACCAAGGCTTTGCGTCCCCTAGTTAAGACTATTTTTAGATCATCTTAAGTGGCCATCATGCAAAAATCAGTTGAGAATATATCTGATGCAGGAGCATCGCCAACATCAAGTGAGCCGGGGGACAAACACCAATGCATTTTGGCACATGAGGAATTGTTTGAAATGTTTTGAAGTTGGATACGCCAAACTTAAATGAGACAATTAAGAAAGAGCATACTGGTAGATTTTAATCAATCCTTGAGCATCACGCTCTTGTCTGAAGGACTAAGAGGCATTTATGCTAGTAAATGTAGGTAGGTAGCTTTGAATTCTAGATTAGACAGTTTAGAGTGAGGAGGGAAACAAGATATAGACACCCTCACTTGTATCATTGTAACATTAGCAACATAATCAATCGAAGAGAGCATAGGAGAGAAGAAGCAGAGAGTTGTGTAGAGTAAAAACCCACGTACAGAAGCTCTGGATTAATACAAAGATCTTTAGTTCAAACTCATGGTGTTCAATTGCTTTCTGTGTTTGTACATGTTGATTGATATATGCTTGGTTACTCTTTGTTATGCATTTGCTTCGATGCGTGAATGTATGCTTTCACATTAATGTCTAAAATCTGAAGAGAGGGAGAGTAAGGAATGAGTTTCAATTGTTTCTCTATCTGAGCAAGAGCTTTCCTGCAAGGAGTGCAGTGAAATTGTCCGCAAGGTGTGCGTTGACAGAATTCAGAGTTCGTCTCTGCAAGATCGGGATAAATAGCATTGTTCTCATTCTCGTAGAAGTGCAATTTAAGCATAGGAGCCGTGCAAGGAGTGCGCAGGTCGAGTGAAGTATCAGTGTTTGCAAACTGAGAAAAATTGATGAAGGGTCATTGTTGCAGGGAGTGCGCAGAATCAAAGAGGTTCAAATACTTGGAAGTATTTGATGAAGTGTCGCAAGGAGTGCGCATAGGAATTTTCCCCAAAGAACTTGAGGGTTTTTCAATCAAGCTCAGGAGGAATACGATCTTCAAAGCTGTCGAAGAAAAGCTCAAGAGAGCTAGTGCCCTGAAGTATTGGAAGAAGGTGCAACAACGTTGGTTTGCTGGTGGACAAGTTTCATGAAGACATACTTGTTCATTTCGCAGGAGTGTTAGGGAGGAATTGGATGATCAGAATTCTCCGCAGAGAATTCGCGATGTCTCGAGGGGCACCAGATATTTCAGAGGAGCAGGGAAGTTACAGTAAACATTTTTTTAAGTGAAATCTTAGGAGAATCAGACCGTAGGATATGAACCAACAAGGGTCATTAGATCACCCACGTAAATCTCATTTCGGGGTTTCGTGAGTTGAAGGGTCGAAACCTTTGCATCAGGACTCACGAGGTCACGAGGTGTGAAGTCCCAACATAGCGAGAGAATATAAGCCATCCGATTGGAAGGACACGTGTCACGAGATCCTCTCTATCGGGGATTCAGACATTAGGGTTCAGAAGAGGAATTCCTTCGACTTCGCGAGTGGTGAAGTTGCAAAGAGGATCAGGACCATTCATCTGAGAGTGGACAGGTGGCATACTCGCCCACACGGAGGTCAGACCTTCATTGACCAATTCGAGGTTTCACGGGTTGAAGATTCCAAAGTTTAGCATCAGGATTCGTGAAGCCGCGAAGTTCGAAAACTCCAAAAGGGCAGGAAGTTCCATCGTGGGACCCGCGTTGATGACGTGTCGAAATTTCACCATTTCGGCATATCGGAGGATAAGAGGTCCAGACTTTTGTCTCGAAAGTCACGAAGTCATGAAACCGCGAGAGAATCGCAGTCGTCTATTAGGAGGAGGACAAGTGGCAGAGATCGAAGGATCTAGCAAAATCGGAGGTTCGCTAGGTGAGAGCCAAAAACTTGGGTGCTCTAAGTCACGAGTGGCGAAATCGCGAGGAGCGAGGATAACCATTGGATCCAAAGAACGGGAGGACTGTTGGATTAGGAACCCCACCGCATTTCGTGCATTCGGGGGTTCAGAGGTTGAAAAGAGTTGTTTTTGACATCAAAAGTCGCGAAGTGCCAAGAGCCGAGGCACGAAGGTGACATGTGGTAGAACCACACAGTGGGCCCGGAAAATAGACCGGCGGACACACGTCACATATTGGAAGGAGTCAACACTTCACTGACTTTTCGCGTCTTGGGGATTCGCGAGATAAGAGCACAAGAGTTCAACCTTTGAACTCACGAAGTGCCAAGTGGTGAGAGGAGATTGCGTGAAACCTAGACAATGGTCATGCGCTGAGGGCACTGACGAAAGAAGAGCTATACCCATTTTGGGATCTCGGGTATCGCGAGATTGGAGAGGAAGAGTCAAGAGTCATGACTCGCGAACTTACGAGATTGCGAGCTGTGAAAAGGACTTATGGATCGATTGAAATTGAGATTCCAGTGAGGAATCAAAAGAACCAATCCAGCTCAAAGGGGATAAAGAATGATCCTGTGAGCGTATCTTTTTCTGAGGGCCAATAGGTCTGCGTTAGTGTGGTATCAGATATTGACTCTATTTGTATACTTCAGACAGGGAAAGCAAGAAATAAAATATCAGTCATGTCGTCGAGAAGAATATACAAGAAAACACCTGATCCGCCAGAGGAAAGGAAAATTCCAAGAGGAAGGGGTAGGCAGGTTCCAAATCCATCCATGGAAAGAGAGATGCATGACATATGCGCCAGACTCGAGGACATGGAGACAACACAGAGGCGCACAACCAGTGTTGGAGACGTGAGTGATTCTGAAAGTGAAAATGAAGCTGGACATGAAGGAGAAGAAGTCACAGCAGAAGATACAACAAATGAATGCCTGATTAGGGTTGTTGCCAGAATGGGTGCTAAGGCAAAAATGGATATTCTAGTATATGAAGGAAACTTGGATGATGAAGATATTGTAGACTTGATTAGAGCTCTGGACACATATTTTGACTATGAAGATGTCGAGGAAGACAAAAAGGTCAAAAATGTTGTCACAATATTGAAAGGACATGCAACATTATGGTGGGATGAGCTACAAGCTGACAGATGCTGCAAAGGAAAGCAGAAAATCAAGAGTTGGGACAGGATGATCGTGAAAATGAAGGCAAACTTCATTCCCAGGGACTATCAGATTACTTTGTTTCAGAGAATGCAAAATTTGAGATAGAAGCTGATGATAGTGAAGGAGTACACTGAGGAATTCTACAGGTTGAACATCAGGGTAGGTCATCGTGAAAGTGATGATGTAAAAGTTGCCAGGTACATGAATGGTCTGAGATATGACATTCAGGATGAGATGATCATGATGACCATATGAATGGTGGAAGATGCTTATCAGATGGCTCTAAAGGTTGAAGAGAATCTGAGCTGAAAATAAGGTCAAAGAGGCTGAGGTAGAAGTCAACCCAGAGGAAAATCAGTTTCCCACGATAGAAATCAGAAACCCAAGGAAGATTGGAATAAATCTTAGACTGAAACTGAGAGAGGTGGAAGATCACAGAGAGGGCAGTATACCGAACAAAAAGGTCATTATGCTAATGGAAACATTTTTCCTCGTACCAGAGGTAGAGGAAGAGGAAGAAGAGTAAGAAAATGCTTCACATGTGTAAAGAATGGACACAAATCTTATGAGTGTCAAGACAAAAAGAAATAAGGTGGTGAAACTCACATCGCTGAATCACTTAGGTGGAATGTTGAGGCAGAGGATGCTGAAGGCAGAAGATCGTTGATGATGCAAAAATTTATCTTAACCCCAGAGAAGGAGGTGGAGAATCCAGTGCAAAGGAACAATCTTTTTCGGACTGCTTGCAAAACAAAGGACAGGGTATGAAAAGTCGTTGTGGATAGTGGTAGCACAGATAATCTCGTTTCTACAGAGATGGTAGAAAATATGGAGTTGGAGACTATTGAACATCCAAACCCATACAGAGTTTCATGGCTACAAAAAGGGCATCAAGTAAATGCCACTAAACAATGTTTAGTTGAATTTAAAATAGGGGGGTAAAAAGTTGAAATACTCTGTGATGTTATTCCCATGGATGTTTGTCATCTATTGTTGGGTAGACTGTGGAAATATGATAGGAATTTGATTCATGATGGGAGGAAGAACACATACACCCTAGAGAAGAATGGGAGAAATCACATGTTGTTGCCGATTACGGACAAGGAAGTAAAACCTGAAGTAAGAAACATTTTACTTCTCATGAGTGGGAAGGAACTTCTTACAGAGGTTAATAAGAAGGAGGAACTACAATTCATTGTGGTCAGGAAGCCTAAGATTGTTTTAACCAGTACAAGGGTAGATGATTTACCAGAAGAGGTTCAAAAACTGTTGGAAGAGTTTGCTGACATAGTAGTGGATGAACTACCTCGTTCGTTGACACCAATCAGAAATGTAAGTCATCATATCGATCTCATACTTGGAGCTAGTTTACCAAATAAAGCAGTGTACAGATTGACATTGTAGGAGAATGAAGAAGTCAAAAGACAGGTCCAGGACTTAATGGACAAAGGGTTGGTTAGAGAAAGCTTGAGTCCATGTGTTCTTCTGACAATACTCAGTCCAAAGAAAGACGGTGGCTAGAGGATGTGTACTGACTTGATGGAAATTAAAAATATTACYATTAGGTACATATCTCCATTGCCAAGGATGGATGATCTGATGGATTGCTTGAGTGGAGCCAAAAAAATTTCAAAGATCGATTTGTAAAGTGGTTATCATGAAATTCRTATGAGAGAAGGAGATGAATGGAAGACAACCKTCAAGACTAATGAAGGGTTGTATGAATGKATTGTTATGCCATTTGGTTTAACAAATGYGCCAAGTACTTTCRTGAGGTTGATGAATGAATTCCTGAAGGATTTCATCGGAAAATTTGTCATAGTGTATCTTGATGACATACTGATTTTCAGTAAAATAGAGGCAGAGCATCTGAAACATTTGGCTACAGTGATGAAGAGGCTGCAMCAAGAKAAGATGTTGATAAATATGAAGAAATCCTCATTCATGAAGATGGAGCTCATTTATTTTGGGTTTGTTATTTGTGCAGACAAGTTGAGGATGGATCCAGATAAAGTGGAGGTGATTAAGAATTGGCCATCACCGAAGAGTATATTTGAAGTTCGAATTTTTCATGGATTGGCTAGTTTCTACCAGAAGTTCATCAAGAATTTTAGTGGAATTAGTGCACCAATGATGGACACAGTGAAGAAGAGACACAAGTATTTTCACTAGACAAAAGAGGCTGAGAAAAGATTTAATTTGTTGAAGAGGAAAATCACGGAACAACCACTTTTGGTGTTGTCGGATTTCAAAAAGACATTTCAAGTAAAATGTGATGCAAGTGGATTTGCAATAGGGGCAGTCTTGAGCCAAGAAGACATGCCAATATCATACTTCAGCGAGAAGCTAAATGAAGCGAAAGTGAAATACTCCACGTATGACAAGGAGTTCTATGCTATTATTCAGGCAATGAAGAAGTGGAGACACTACTTGATTCCTAAGGAGTTTGTCTTATACAGTGACAATCATGCTTAGAAATTTGTGACTCAACAGGAGAATTTGAATCAAAGACATGTTAAATGGGTTGAATACATGTAGAACTTTACTTTTGTAACTAAGCATATTTTTGGAACTGCTAACAAAGTTGTTGATGCTTTGAGCAGGAAATGTTTGTTGTTGCAGGAGTTCAGAGTCAAAACACTGGGTTTTGATGATCTCAAGGACATGTACAGAGATGATCTAGATTTTAAAGAGGCATATGAAGCAGCTGAGAATCCAATTCTTAGGGAAATAAGTCAATGGACTGAATACATGATCCAGGAAATATTACTGTTTAAGGGTAATCAACTTTGTATTCCAAAATGCTCCATGAGGGAGAATTTGTTGAAGGAGAAACATAGTGGAGGATTGGTCGGACATTTCGGTCATGAAAAGACGTTCTCAAAGTTAAATGAATCATATTTTTGGCTAGGAATGAGAGCAGACGTCAAATGATTCGTGGAGAGATGCAGAATTTATCATCATTCAAAAGGGAAGAGGCAGAATGAAGGCTTTTATCAACCGTTATCCATACCTGACAGGCTGTGGGATGCAGTCAGCATGGACTTTGTATTGGGGCTGCCAAGAACACAAAGAGGGTTTGACTCGATCTTTGTAGTGGTAGACATATTTTCTAAGATGGAAAACTTTATACCGTGTCAGAAAACTAGTGATGCAACTCACATTGTGAATCCGTTTTTCAAAGAAGTCATTCGACTTCATGGATTACCAAGGAGCATAGTTTCGGATTGAGAAACCAAGTTTGTGGGAAACTTTTGGAGAACCTTATGGAAAAATATAGGAATGAACTTGTCATTCAGTTTAGCTTATCATCCTCAGACGGATGGACAGACAGAAGTTGTGAACATAAGTTTGGGAGACTTGCTGAGGAGCTTGGTGATAGAACATCATAGTCAGTGGGATAATATTCTGCCACAGGTGGAATTTTCTTATAATGATTCAATCAACAGAAGCACAGGGCAGAGTCCATTCCAAATTGTTTATGGGATGCAGCCAAGAGGAGTTTCAGAATTGAGAGATTCAGAACAGGATGCAACTAGGAGTGATAGTGTAGAGGATTTCGCAGAAGTGATGAAGGAACTTCACAGCCAGGTGAAGGAGCGATTGAAAAAATCGAGCCAAGAGTATAAGCACAGAGCAGATCAGCACAGGAGACAACTTCAATTTGAGGTTGGTGATTTGATTCTGGCACATCTGAGAAAGGAAAGGTTCCCAAAGGGGACATATAACAAACTGAAGATGATGAATATCGGACCATGTAAGGTCTTGAAGAAATTTGGGGCAAATGCTTATGAGATTGAATTACCCGATGGGATCGAAATTTCTCTGATATTCAATGTCTCAGATTTGTACCCATACAAAGTTGAGGAAGTAGGAGCAGGTAGTGAACAACCAAAGGTTCAGTGGACTAAACAGATGTCAGTTGTAGAGAAGCCACAGATGGAAAGCATATTGGACAAAAGAGTTAGCAAAAGGACCAGGCGAAAGGAATATTTTGAATACTTGGTCAAGTGGAAGGGACATCTAGTTGAATATGCCAGTTGGGAAAATGAAGCAGAGATCCAGAAGCATGGACAGACCATGCGAGAGCTCATGGACAGGAGCCCATGAAAATTTTCAAGCGAGGGAGTATGATGCAGTAGCATCGCCAACATCAAGCGAGCAGGGGGACAAATACCAATGCATTTTGGCACATGAGGAATTGTTTGAAACATTTTGAAGTTGGATACACCAAACTTAAATCAGACAATTAAGAAAGAGCGTACTGGTAGATTGTAATCGGACCTTGAGCGTCCTTCTCTCGTCTGAAGGACTAAGAGGCATTTATGCTAGTAAATGTAGGTAGGTAGCATTGAATTCCAGATTAGACATTTTAGAGTGAGGAGGGAAATGGGATATAAACACCCTCACTTGTATCATTGTAACATTAGAAACATAATCAATCAAAGAGAGCATAGGAGAGAAGAAGAAGAGAGATGTGTAGAGTAAAAACCCATGTACAAAAGCTCTGGATTAATACAAAGATCTTTAGTTCACACTCATGGTGTTCAATTGCTTTCTGTGTTTGTACATGTTGATTGATATATGCTTGGTTACTCTCTGTTATGCATTTTATTTGATGCGTGAATGTATGATTTCACATTAATGTCTGAAATCTCAAGAGAGGGAGAGTAAGGAATGAGTTTCAATTGTTTCTTTGTCTGAGCAAGAGTTTTCCTACAAGGAGTGCAGTGAAATTGTCCGCAAGGTGTGCATTGACAAAAATCAGAGTTCGTATCAGCAATCTCAGGAGAGATAACATTGTTCTCATTCTCGTAGAAGTGCAAGTTAAGCACAGGAGTCGTGCAAGGAGTGCGCAGGCCGAGTGAAGTCTCAGTGTTTGCAACCTGAGCGAAATTGATGAAGGAATGTTGTCACAGAGAGCGCGCAGAGTCGAAGAGGTTCAAATACTTGGAAGTATTTGAAGAAGTGTCGCAAGGAGTTCACGCAAAAAATTTCCCCAAAGAACTTGAGGGTTTTTCAATCAAGCTCAGGAGGAATAGGATCTTCGAAGCTGTCAAAGAAAATCTCAAGAGAACTAGTGCCTTGAAGTATTGGAAGAAGGAGCAACAATGTTGGTTTGCTGGTGGACAAGTTTTGTGAAGACATAATTGTTCATTTCGCAGGAGTGTCAGGGAGGAAATGGACGATCGAAATTATCCACGGAGAATTCGCGAAGTCTCGAGGGCTGCCAGATCTTACAGAGGAGTAGGGAACTTACGGTAATCATTTTTCAAAGTGCAATCGCGGGAGAATCGAACGGTAGGATCTGAACCAACAAGGGTCATTGGATCACCCACATAAATCTCATTTCGAGGTTTCGTGAGTTGAAGGGTTGAAACCTTTTCATCAGGACTAGCGAGGTCGCGTGGTGCAAAGTCCCGAAATAGCAAGAGAATCTGAGCCGTCCAATTGGAAGGACACGTGTCACGAGATCCTCTCTATCGGGGATTCATATATCGGGGTTTAGAAGAGGAATTCCTTCGACTTCGCAAGCGGCGAAGTCGCGAAGAGCATAAGGATCGTCCATCTGAGAGTGGACATGTGGCATAATTGTTAGAAAAACAGGACCATGGAGCAATAAAATAAAACAAATGCGTAAACAAAACACAAAAGATACACAATACAAGAGAGACATAGATTTACGTGGTTCACCCAGTGTGGGCTACGTCCACCATAGAAATTGCTAGATCCTTTCTTAATTATTATCCAGCAAAATGAAGGGATACAAACTACAGCAAAACTCGTTGTAACTTCCTCCTCTTTCTCTCACAGTCTCCTCTCTCAGAATACAATACTCACCAACCTACATAGCCACAATACATTTCCCTCATAAAAGAGGGTTTCCTTCTAGGGAAAAAAACCCTGATATAATCTCTATCGTTAGATCCGCGACCTTATAATGAAAGGTCCAGATTTACAATGAAATTACAATATACTTTTACAAGGCAATTTTTGCTTCGGGGGCTTCGCCCCCGAACCCCCGCTGGGGGCCCGCTTGCCCCTAGACCCCCCAGCTAGGGGGATATCCCCCCCGGACCCTGCAGAGGGGGCACCCCCCCTCTACACTCCCCCGCGTGGAAGAGTGTACATACTTCTGGGGTGTAAATACTTCATGGGGTATAAACACGACTGAAAGTAAAAGACCTCTAAATCAGGAAGATAATCAGGCTCCACAACCAACAATATCCCACTTGGAGACTGATCTCAACAACTCCACCACTGTTGTATATGCTGGACTCTAAACCTTCGTGGACCTGGAAAATTTCTCATTTTCATCTTCATTCTTGAAGACCAACTGAAACTGAGCAGGAACTCAATTTCTCCCTGGTTACTCCCTTTGTTAACATGTCTGCAGGATTCTGGCTAGTGTGTATCTTTTCCAGCTTCAATTGTCCATCTTCCAAGGTGGATCGTATGAAGTGGTACCTCAACTGTATATGCTTAGTCTTCGAATGGAAGGATGAGTTATTTGCAAGGTGAATGGAACTCTGACTGTCACAGTACAACCTGTTGTTCTCCTGCTTCTTTCCCAATTCCTCCATAAACCTTTGTAACCAAATCATCTCTTTACTAACCTCTATAGCAACAACTTACTCTGCCTCTATTGTTGAAATTGCAACAACCTTTTGCAGTTTCGAAATCCAACTTACTTTTGTTCCACCTATAGTAAAAAAATACCTTGTGGTGCTCCTCCTGCTGTCTTTATCACCTGCCATATCTGAATCAACATATCCCTGTAGAAAAGTGTCTGAACCTCCAAAAAATAATGCATGTGTAGTAGTACCTATGAAATACCTGAGAATCCACTTTACTGCCTCCCAATGTTATTTACTTGGATTGTTCATATACCTGCTCACAACTCCCACTACATGTGCAATATCTGGTCTTGTGCAAACCATTGCATACATCAAGCTGCCAACTGCTAATGAATATGGGACCTTGGACATGTATTATATATCCTCTTGTGTCTTGGGACACATTTCCTTAGTTAATTTGAAATGGTTGGCCAAAGGTGTACTAACTGGTTTTGCATTCTGCATTCTAAACCTCTCCAACACCTTCTCTGTGTACTCACCCTGAGACAATGTTAGTTTGCAATTTTTCTTGTCTCTTGTTATTCTCATACCAAGGATTATCTTTGCAGCACCCAAATCCTTCATCACAAATGAATTGGCTAATTTCTTCTTGAGCACATTTATATCCTGCATATTAGACCCTGCAACAACCATGTCATCTACATACAATAGAAAGATAATATAGCTTCCATTTTCTAGCATTTTAACATAAACACAGTGATCAGAATGACATCTATTATAACCCTATTCTGTCATAAACCTGTCAAACTTCATATACCACTTCCTTGGAGCTTGCTTTAGGCCATATAATCTCTTCTTCATCCTGCATACCAAATTATCCTTCCCTTTGACCTCATACCCCTGTGGTTGCTGCATATAAATCTCTTCCTCCAAATCCCCATGGAGAAAAGTTGTTTTTACATCTAACTGTTCAAGATGAAAATCTTCTACTGCCACAAGACTTAAAATAGTCGTAATTGAATTCATTTTAACAATAGGAGAAAATATTTCATCAAAATCTATACCTTTCTTTTGTGCAAACCCCTTTACAACAAGTCTAGCCTTGTACTGCTTTTCTCCTCCATCTTCTTACTTCAACTTGTAAACCCATTTATTCTGCAATGCTCTTTTTCCTGTAGGTAAATGAACCAAGTCCCAAGTCTGGTTATTTGCCAAGGAATCCATTTCCTCTTTCATGCTTTTCTCTCACTTCTTTTTGGTGTCTACCTGCATTGCCTCTTCATAACATTCTGGTTCACCAGAGTCAGTCAACAATAAATAATATAATGAAGGAGAGTATTGTTCAGGGGGTATACTTAACTTGGTAGATCTTCTAACAACACTTGCAGGTGTTTGAGGTACCTGTTGCTCATGTTGTTGTACATTTTGATTTTCAGGTTCCTTTGGAATTTCTTTTTCAGTGATCTCATCAAGACTGTGTATTCTTGTTTTCCTGTTTCCTGTTTCTTTCCCTGCAATTGATCTTTGTACATGGCCTTTTCATTGAATATGACATCTCTACTCCTAATGATTTTGTTATCTTCATAATCCCATAAGTGATAACCAAAATCATTAACACCATATGAAATAAAGGAACACTTCTTGGATTTTGCCTCAAGCTTTGTTCTACTTTCTTTATCAATATGGACAAATGCTTCACAACCAAAAGTTTTCAAAAAGGAATAGTTTACCTTT
>ML847395.1:0-10318 GCA_009831015.1 Picea engelmannii | reverse complement strand
CCCTGTTGAAATTAGATTTTTCCTTAAATATGGAATATGTCTTACCTCTTTCAACAACCATTGGTTTCCACTGTGTTGATTTATTTTTACCTTTCCCATTCCAATAATTTTGCATGGTGCATCATCACCCAAATGAACCTGTCCATAATCACCTTGACCATAATCTATAAAAATTTTCCTATGGCATGTGGCATGAAATGAAGCCCCTGAATATACTACCCAAGACTCAGAAATATTATCTACAGAAAGAATCAAAGCATCTTGTAACACATCACCTGTTACATTTTCTTCCTGATTTCTCTCCTACTGTCCATCTCTTTGTTTCTTTGGAGCTCTGCAGTCTTTCTTCAGATGTCCTTTCTTCCAACAATTGTAGCACTCTATCTTTCCAAGTATGGATTTGGATCTGCCCTTCCTAGAATTCCCACAATTCCCTAATCCCTTTCCTCTATCCTTTTGTCTTCCCCTGTTCTCCATGTTCAACGCATTACCTGCTGTCTCACCTATGATTTTCCGTTGCATTTCCTTACTAAGGATAACACCAACAACATCATCAAATTTTAAAGTATTTGAACTAGAGAAAGAATTACTTACAGCCATGAGCAAGCCATTCTAGCTTTCTGGCAATGACCACAAGATTAGAAGATCCCTAACCTCATCATCAGAGTCCACTTTTACAGAACTTAGTTGATTAGTAACCATATTAAATTCATTTAAATGATCTGCAATAGACCCACCTTCCGACATCTTCATATTAAATAATCTCTTCATTAGAAATACCTTATTTGACGTCGAGGGTTTTTCATACAATTTGGTCAACACATCCATCAAACCCTTCGTTGTCTTTTCTTTAGAGATATTGAAAGCCACCGACACTGCCAGGCTCAGTCGTATCGTTCCTAGAGCCTTTCTGTCAAGAATCTCCCATTCTTCGTCCTTCATGGCCGCCGACTTCTTTGCTACTCCGCTCAATGGTAGGAATAGATCCTTCTGATATAAATAATCTTCCATATGAATCTTCCATAACTGGTAGCTTTGGTCGTTAAATTTCTTGACTCTAATCTTTCCATCTTTCGACATTGCTCCCACTAGAACTAGGAACCCTCTTTTCCTGCGAGTTACCTTACTCTTTGATACCAGCTGTTAGAAAAACAGGACCGCAGAGCAATAAAATAAAACAAATGTGGAAACAAAACACAAAAGATACACAATACAAGAGAGACATAGATTTACGTGGTTCACCCAGTGTGGGCTACGTCCACCAGAGAAATTGCCAGGTCCTTTCTTTATTATTATCCAGCAAAATGAAGGGATACAACCTACAACAAAACTCATTGTAACTTCCTCTTCTTTATCTCACAGTCTCCTCTCTCAGAAAACAATACTCACCAACCTACATAGCCACAACACATTTCCCTCATAAAAGAGGGTTGCCTTCTAGGGAAAAAAATCCGAACATAATATCTATTGTTAGATGTGCGACCTTATAATGAACGGTCCAGATTTACAATGAAATTACAATATAATTTTACAAGGCAATTTTTGCTTCGGGGGCTTCACACCGGAACCCTCCGTTGGGGGCCTGCTTTCCCCCAGACCCCCCAGCCGGGAGGATAGCCCCCCCGGACCCCGTAGAGGGGGTACCCCCCTCTTCACTCCCGCGCATGGAAGAGTGTGCATACTTCCGGGGTGTAAATACTTCATGGGGTATAAACATGGCTGAAAGTAAAATACCTCTAAATCAGGAAGATAATCAAGCTCCACAACCAAAAATACTCGCCGACACAGAGGTCATACCTTCATTGACCAATTCAGGGTTTCATAGGTTGAAGAGTCGAAAGTTCAGCATCAGGATTTGAAAAGTCGTGAAGTTCGAAAACTCCAAAAAGGTGGGAAGTTCCATCATGGGACCCGTGTTGACGACGTGTCGAAATTTCACCATTTTGGCATATCAGAGGATAAGAGGTCGAGACTTTTGTCCGGAAAGTCCCGAAGTCGCGAAACCACGAGAGAATCGCAGTTATCCATTAGAAGGACGACAAGTGGCAAAGATCGAAGGATCTCGCGAACTCGGAAGTTCGCCAGGTGAGAGCCAAAAACTTGGGTGCTCCAAGTCGCGAATGGAAAAATCACGAGGAGAAAGGATAACCATTGGATCCAAAGAACGAGAGGACCGTTGCATCAGGAACCCCACTGCATTTCACGCATTTGGGGGTTCAGAGGTTGAAAAGAGTTGTTTTCGACATCAGAAGTCATGAAGTGTCAAGAGCCGAGGCACGAAGGGGACACGTGGCAGAACCACACAGTGGGCCCGATAAATAGACCAGCAAACACATGTCACATATTGGAAGGAGTCAACACTCTGCTGACTTTTCACGTCTCGGGGATTCGCGAGATAAGAGAACAAGAGTTCAACCTTTGAACTCATGAAGTGCTAAGTGGAGAGAGGAGCTTGCGTGAATCCTAGCCAATGGTCACACATGGAGGGCACTGACGAAAGAGGAGCTATACCCATTTCATGATCTCGGGTATCGCGAGATTGGAGAGGAAGATTCGAGAGTCAGGACTTGTGAACTCGCGAGATTGCAAGCTGCGAAAAGGACCTGTGGATCGATTGAAATTGAGATTCCAGGGAGGAATTGAAAGAAGCGATCTGGCTCAAAGGGGATAAAGAACGATCCTGTGAGCGGATCTCGGTCCGAGGGCCGATAGGTCTACGTCAATATCACAACATAAAGAAATTAATTTTGACTTGTATTTAAATAATAGTTTAAAATTTCAAAAAATGAAATAATTAAAATTTTAGTAATTTCATAGCTTCCTTTCACTTAACATATCATCATAGGAAAAAATTTTGTTTTATGACCTTTTCAAATCTAGTCTTGGTAAACTTAGAGGTGTCTTTAATTCTATTGAAAGTTTGAATTACACATTAATAGGAATTATTGTCGATGAGTTCATATGTAAGATTTATCTAGAACTCAAAATAATTTTTTTTCCAAATAATATTATATTATAATTACCTTTTTAGCTCTCCAAATTTTAGTTTATTTCCCTAGTTTTCCATCTTCTCATTAACATCCTCTAGTAGTGCATCCTAAAAAAAAATGGATCTAATAAAGGGCACTCATAAGTAGAATTACATTGAAAATTTGTATAATAGGTGTCCAACACTGATCCAGGTGGGTATCGGTGGCCACCCGCCTTTTCCAACTGGCTTAAAACAGTTTCTGACAATTTTGGAAATTTACTATTTTTAGTAGTTTTAACTTCTTGGGCCATTTTGTGGGCCTAAAGGAAGGTTTTTCGGGATCAAGCTTCTCAATGATATCTAAAGGCATTATTGCACCCCCAAAATGAATCTCCCCAATGATACCTTTCCAATGGGCTATCATATGCCTAAAATGGAGATCATATGCAAAAGTTACGATCCCGGGAAGTTAATGTACTAACTTACAAAGATGAGGCCCACATGAATTTTGTCTCTTCATCTCCTAGGGTTAGGTTTTTGGATGTATAGGGTTTTTGGCATTCATGTTTATTGTAATAAGGCCTTCAGATCCTCATTGTAAGCATCTTCTTGTGAATGAATGCAGTCGTCCCATCTCTTCTGAGAGATAAGTCGACACCATTCCAACAAGCTTGTTTCCGCTGCATTTTACAGTTTTAACTTATTTCCTTATTGAATAGAAAACCAGTTTTACTGTAGCTCTATTATTTTGTGTTAAGCACCTGTTAATAATCTATAGTCATTTCGTTCTGCTCATAAAATCTGGATCAAACATTGTCCACAAATACTTCTCTGACATAGAATAAAGCACCATGTAATCAATCAACTATTTTATCAAACTTGTATCTTGGTATTTATATCCAGTTTTGAAGTACAGTGGAAAAGGACTTAATTCCTTCTCATGCAACTCAAAATAAACCTTGGCATTCCTTGCCAATGTAATCATATGTTACAATTAGACTTCTAAAATCAACATAAAATACTTATTTTATATAAAATCAAAACGAGTAACATATTAGCAATTAGCATGAAATTTTAACCCCTTTAGCAATATAGGTTTAGTCTCTATGTGTAAAGTGATAGGTAAACCATCACAACCTATTTATAATGACAATTATGACTAATAGGGGAATGATGGATAGTATTATCCATAGAATCATTAGTATCTAGACACCAAATTCATGACGACATGGTGTAGTATAAGTAGGAGGAGTAGAGATGGCACTAGTAGTGCTAACTCCAAAACAAATTGTGTGTTGGGATTGAAGTAGAAGGTGTGGACATGGTGGGTCAATCAACAATAGTAGGAATTGTGATACTTTCAATATTTTAGACATCCCTTTTACAAAATACTTGTAAAAAATTAATCATCATGTATAACTAATCAAAATTAAGGAATTTCATTTATTAAAGGAATTAAGTTCATCAAATATCAAAATTTCACACCTTATGATGATTGATTTTTTTCATCAATCATTTTTGTTTAAAATTGTTTTCTTTGGAGTCATCTCCCATTAAACTAAGGCCCATTTTTGTTTAACTATGTTTTAATAGCTATTAGCGAGTTGTGATGATAAATGATTGTATCCTCATGATCATCCATAAGCGAGTTGAAATCATACAAACAACTAATACCTAAGTTGGATTAAAACTATAACAAATATTGTTCAAAGAAACTAAAAAATGTCTATTATATTGCATGCCCTACATCAATTTGTTTTTTGTATTCAACCTACAAGCATATTCTTTGTTATGTTAATTAGAAAAAATATACATAAGATTAAATTATTGCAAATCATATTTGAAAATAATCAATAAATAACAACTATATAAATAATAAAATACAATTGATGTTTTTTCTTAATTTTATCCAATCTAATTGATAACTTCTCCCTGTATTTATTTGCTTTATTGCAGGAACCACAAACTTATTTATATCTTTCCCCTAAAACATTAAATTAAGTCTCTTATTTGTTATTCCAAAACAAACTATTTATAAACCATACAATATTTCCTAAAACATTTAGTCTTCCATCAAACAAAATATAAAATATATTATTATAGTCCTTTATTTTAATTAATTTCTTTCATTTTGTTATGACTTACACAAATTTCATATCACAATCCATAGAAAAATATACTTTATTATCCCAACTATGGAATTGTACATAATGTTTACACAATCCATAGAAAAATAGAAAAGAGCCATAGTTCGTTCACATAGATTAGATGGAGAAATTTGATATATTCTAGCATTGACACCAAAATCAATGTCCAACACAAAAAGTAATTTTCGTTCCCATTTTTTCATGAGATGTATGTATCTCAATGGGCCTTCATTGTCTTCTCTAATTTATATTATTTTCATAAGAACACGTATCTCCTTTAAAATAAAACAAATATTTACATGTTTTAAATTTTCTTTCAAACGCTAAAAGAATCTCAACTTCTCACTTGACATTTTTCATTTCCTTCCCTCTCTTCAAAACTATTGTTTCTCTCTAAATAAATATCTGACATATATATATTCAGTTGTATATGTACTTGCATCAAAAGTGATTTAAAATAGAATGTTGATCGTTCTCATAAATAAAAGCTAACATTGAAGGTTTTCAGAAGAAGAAACAACTCCATTCTTGGTGAGCGAAGTGATGGGTATGATTCAATCACTATAATTTTAGGAAACATTCACACCCATCTATGACCACTTGTTGAGAATGTGTTGCAACCCTTATTCTCCTAATAGCTAAAGCCCTTCTATAATTATCTTGTTATATTTTGTTCCACATTAAGTGATACTAAACTATAACATTTTGTTGATCTATTTGTATGTTTGATATTTGATTTAAAATCTAGGTAAAGCCCTTCTATAATGATATTGTAATATTTTGTTTGACATTAAGTGATACTAAACCATAACATTTTGTTGATCTTGTTGTGGTGTGAATATATTTTTCACTCACTAACTTGTTAATATTGTTTTATATTTTTTTATCTTATATTATATTAGTTCATATTATTTTATATTCTATTTTGTTGTATTTATATTATTTTAATTTCACTATTAACATACTTCATATAATACAAATTAATTACCTCTAACTATGAATGGTCTCATGCATGTATGTCTTCTCCTAGCGATTTAACTGGTAAATTCTACGAAGGTATACATACCCTACCTCCCTCTGGATATGAACCTGTGACCTCTTAAGAGGAAACACATGTTCTTAACCATTAAGCCCACTCAGGCTATATATTATTAATTAGAATTATTTATTTGTGATGGTATGTAATCAATGGATGATAAAAGAATTTCCTAATTGAACTCTGATTTGTAGGTTGTGTTTTGTTATTTTTTCATGTAATTTTTCTATTTATAATGTCTTGTTCCCCACCCATTCATGTATTAAGTATATTTTGTTGATCTAAAAATATCATTGAAACAAAACATGAAATTATGATAATTAATCCCAATTCTATAGTGTTAATGATTCATCAATACATATTTTATATAATTTAATGAAACATAAAATATATCTTAAACATAAGATCTTTTATAATTTACTATGTTTAATAAGGTTTAATAAGGATTGATTTTTCTTCAACTAGTATATGAAATAAATAAATTAAATGCAATCCCATAATCATAATGAGATAATACATAACTTGGAGAAGCCCATGTTGGAAAAAACTCAAATGGTTACCTTGGTCTAGTTAGTTATTATTAATTATCCTTGAGTCATAAGGATCTCTAGATTTTACAAATGGAAATTATAAATTTCATTGAAAAATATGAAAATAATTAATTAAATGCAATCCCATAAACATATATAAATATGGTGACATAATACATATCCTAGTGAAATGAATTTTAGAAAACATTATGGTTTCAAAGTGTATATTTTTCTCTAGTTATTATTAATGATTTTTTAGTTACAAGAATTTCTAGATTTTACAAATGGGAACTATAATTTTGAGTGAAAAAGAAACCTCATTTCACTTAACACTCTTTCATAAACCTATCACTTAGGCTCATTTCCAGGTCAATCTCTTCAACCTCCACAAAAAATCCAAATTTGACACTAACCTAACTTATTGAATGTATTCTTATCCTTTAGAATTGAATCCAACTTCTCTATCCTTAAAATGTTTTAACCACCTCACTTCTAAGATTTTCCTCCTTTTTATGCTCTTTATCCCAAGATATGTGAAAGGTCAAAAACTAAATATTCTCCAAGAAGGGTTACAAGAACCCCAAGAGATAGTCACAAACATGCACCCTTATCTTGTTGTGTTTTGAATTCCTCATAATCCAAGAATTCTTATCCTTTTTTGATGGTCATGTGGAACTCTTTGATATTTTATTTGTTAGGGGAGAATTGGGTGATACCTCAGAGGGAGTGATGAGTGGTATCACATGATCCTATGTCCAATTCATAAAACAAAGTTTTGAGTTGCATGGAATGAGGCATAACAATGGCGGACCTGGTGCAACCATGTTTACTGCAAGCCTAAATACTTAGTGTATTTGATGTTTAAGTTCTCTCCTACGTATCTCTTGTGAGTTTTTTAACACCTCTGCCCTCCAAATTCTCCCGAGCGTGATTTTTTCACACTCTTCCAACCTTTTACAATGTCCCTGAAATACCCCCTTTTGGAACAATACTTTTGACTTGCAGAACTACAGAGACAGACTTATGTCCTCTTTCTCCTACACCTTTACTGTTCGGGGATAACATTTTATATTAAGCTATCCTTTACTCACGAGACACAAACTAATGGAGGATGAAGTTAGCACACTCATGATTGTTTTTGACTAGGCCCTCTCAAATAGTGAGGGCCTCTTCACCTCGACGGACGAGCTCTCTAGGAGCACAAACCTAATACATCCATCCTTTGAAGCAATAATTTTTCCTTCTACCTCCAGTATCACAACTCTCCACAATTCCCCTCTGTCCACTACCACATATCCATCTCTTATTACTCACCCCTACACATATACCATATCCTATGCCAACTACACTCATGCTCTCATTTCTCGCTCCCAACCTATTACAAAAACTACATTTCTCCATGCAGACAACAACCCACCTCTAGAAACTTACAGCCTGAAATTTCTAAGAATCAAACCCTCCCACACTTTGCCTTGTCCATTACTACAAGCCCTCCACTTCCTATACCATACAATGACCTCTTATATAACAACATGTCCTCTTCCCTAAGAAGTGATAAATAACACCCGTCCACTCTTGATACTTCAAGAACTCTTGGACGTGATCAAAAGACTCAATTTCATTCTTTTGGGGGAAAGAAATGTATTCAACAACCGTTGGCTTCGAAGAAAACAAAAATTATCTTTTCCTTAGTGTGGATATCGGCCTAGAGAAGTCGGTTTCCATGGCCATGTGAAAACTCATGGGAAGACTCTCTTACAAACACCTCTGCACTACATAACTAGAATTCTGCATGGAAAAAACTTGGAGGCCCTTATTGGGCTATGTCCTCTCTCTCTCACGCCTTGGGCATGGCTGGATTTACATTTAGTTTAAATCACTTGAGAATTCCACATCTATTCTGGAGAGCCTCTGGACTCTGGATGACAGTAGCCTCATGTTGAAGCATTGGCGAGTTAGTTTCAATCCATCACATGACTATTTCCATCTTCGGTATGTTTTGGTCCTCCTTCCTGGAACACCCCTATACCTCTGGAATGAAAAATATATTATGGCCATTGGAAACTCCTCGAGTCACTTCATCAGTGTGGAAATTAAGACACTTGTTGGCCCAGATAAGAAATTGTCAAGGATTCTAGTAGAACTAGAAATGCACGAGGGTCTGCTTGAAACTCTAGATATAGACTGGAGAGGACATCTTACTCGTGAGAAGCTAGACTATATCAGTATTCCTTTCATATGTTCTCTCTGCTGAAAGACATGCCACTTGAGAAAGAGTTGTACTAGCTCTCTTGAATATGAATTGTCAGAGGAATCTATGCTTGAGCTTGCCCCCAACTTGGACTCTCCATATGTGAATACAAAGGTCAATATTTGAGACTACCCTAAATATGGCATTATATCTGGAATGAACTCCACCACTCGTAAGCTTAAAACCATCTCTCTAGATATTTATTTCTCTCTCTCAACTTGGGAAAAGGATATTTTAGATAACTCTCCTCTCCTAACTTCGGGATCGGCTTCTTTCCCTTGTGGGGACTCTCTTAGAGAACAATTTGGAACCCTTCCCTTACACCAGTCCCCTAGTCCATCCAATAACCTACCTGCCCCTGCACTAACTTTTCCTCCTGCCCATCCTAATACACTTTCCTCTCTTATTACTCTCGTCCTACCTGAAGAGACTATGCCTTCCTCCATGCTTATTTTAGACTTACCATTTACTTTGGCCAACCCTCACCCTTCCCACAAGTTGGATGAGGCACAAACACCTACCTTTCATGTTCCTTACATAACCTTAATTTATAAACGTCCTCCGGAAGTGCGAGATCCCACTTTTGTCTCACACACTACATCCTTCGCTCTGACGACTGAGAGCTTTGGTGATCAACCCTTCGATAAGGAGGATTACTATCTCTTATGAGGACTTAGTGAAACCAATCCTGGTGATGGCACACTTGGTGTTGTTCTAGATACTTTAATCCCTTCATAGAAATAATTATTAAGTCACACACCCGTTCCTACCTATATGGGTAATACTTTATAAAACATTCCAGACACTGACAAAGGTTTGGAACCAACTGAGACCTCATCAACATTTTCTAAAAAATACTACACTTGGACTAAAGAGCATGGATTTGAAGACTCACCTATCAAAACTTCCAGTGCTCGTCGTAATGAGGGCTCTTAATCTACACTTTCTATCGTTTCTTCACAATCTCTTACTGATATTAGGGAACTTAGAGGCATGAAATACCTAGCAAGAGAAAATCCATGATATTACACTCCCTCAACATCAAAGGGACGGGGGGCCCCTAAAATATGCCTCCTTCAAAATACTTATTTCCCACTCATCTACAAACATCATCTTTCTACAGGAAACCCTAGTTGACAGCCAAAACGCTAGATTATTTTTAAATCAGTTTCACTCCAATTGACACACCTGCACAGTAATATCACTCACTACCTATAGGGGTTTGGCTATGGCTTGGGACCCTACCAAATATGATTTATCTCCCTTTATTTGTGTGGAAGAATCATGTTCTTTGGTACTTGCGAAAACAACAAAAAAAGGATTAATTTACTCAATATATACATCCCTTATTCCGATAAACAGATTTTATGGAAAAAGGTAGAA
>ML847394.1:11178-34723 GCA_009831015.1 Picea engelmannii | reverse complement strand
GTTCTCATAGGTGTTGGCTCATTGTGTTTTTGCTAGAGGGGGAGGGAATCATCATTGTGGGATTAAGGTAGGTTCTAGGTGTTTGTTGGGTTTGCACACTAATGTTTGGCATTGTGTTTATGTTGCAATAGGAGGGTGTGGTTTAAAATTGATCAATATCTTATCGCATTCATTCATAAAGGGGGTTTTAAAATTACGAAAAACAAAGTCAATATATTATAGATATTTGGGGGGGGGGGGATACAGGGAATGGATGGGTTTATTATAAAAATGGGTATTTAGTAAAAGTTAGGGATATATAGTAAAAATAAAGAGTTTTGTTTTTGAAAGATGTATTGAGAGGGGGGTTCAACAAAAGGATTTTGGGAGACATTTATCAATATTTAGTGAAATTAGGAGTATTCTTTAATATCCCATGAATGCACATGTTATCTCAAAGGTTCTCTAAGTGAAGGCCTCATGTATCACCATGGGATTGAGGATGTTTAGCATTGTGTCTCTATTGAGGGATTGAGGATGTTATTTCATTATCTCGTATATTTGTGTTCACTGGTATATAAAATTATGTTTTGGTTCATTTGAAGGGTGTCGTTGCTATGGGATTAAGGTGAGTTTTGGGTATGTGTTGGTGTTATGATATTTTTTTATATGTATGTCATGGTTTCATTGCATTACCTCTCATTCATTATATGTAACAGTCCTTTGTTGACCCCTATGTTTAGTATTGTGTTCTTACTACATCTGAAGGGTGGCATCGCAATGGTATTGAGGCAGGTTTTGGGTGTTATTGGTGCTATGAGGTAAAGGGGGTTTTATGGTTTTATGGTGTTATTCCATTCTCACAAGGGTTGTGTGAGTTGGTGTTTAGCATTATGTTTCTACAACACCCTGAGGATGTGAATCATCATTGTCGGATTGATGTGCGTTTTGGGTATGTATTGGTGTCATGTGTTTTCATTGCATGAAGGTTGTGGTTTTGGGTCTTGTGTTGACCCTATGTTTAGTGGTGTGTTTCTACTAAAACGAGAGGGTGTCACCATCGTGGGGTTGAGTTAGTTTCTAGGTGTTTGATGGTGTTATGGTTTATGTTGTAGTGAATGGTGTCAGATGTGTGGATGTTGGTTGGTATTATGGTTTATGATACAACTAGAGAGTGAAGTCACTATGAGGTCAAGGTAGAGGAGCCAGGTCCCACAATTCTATGGTTTTGTGGTTATAGTTCTACATTGGTGCTATCAACAATTACTCATCGTAGCAATTAGTTAGGCATGGTTGGTGGGATTATGTTGTGTTTTTTATTGGTTGTGAAATTCACCTCATTTGTGATGTCACACTGCTTGGGGAACACAAAATTACCTCTTGAGTAGTTTCTTGGCTATGAGTTTTGTTCTTAGTGTTAACAGTGGTAAGACTGTGGGTGTAATGCAGGAGCATCTCTCCACGTCAGCCAGCTAGCCAGCCACGTCGAGCGCGTGCATTCAAAGCTGAAGAGAGAGGCGCAGTCCTCATTTAAATTTGAATTCAATGTAATTTAAATGTCTAAGCTGGTGAGTTGTAGAGCCATGCCTTTGTGCAGGTTGTAGATAAGATCGGCCTTAAATGTTTGTATGGATGAGATCTAGATCTGATTCTGGACTAGACAGGCCCATTCAATGCCATTGAATAGGGTAGGTAGGTTGGAGGGAAGTGCTCGAAGAGCCCCCTCAGGTAAAAGAGATTTTGATATCTCATTTTGTAAGTGAGTTAGAGGTTGAGTTGAGAGAGAAGAGCCAAGACCTTGTTACAGGCCGTGCTCAAGAACACCTTGTAATTACAGGCATTTGCCATTTAATAGAAACATAAGCAATTTTTCCTGCATTGATTCTGTGTTATGTGAATGTCTGTGAGTGTTCTTTTGTTCTGTAAATGTATGCTGTAGTTGTGCATTTGCAGGAGTGTGTTTGATTTCCAGGGTTGAAGGTCTTTGAGGCTTCACACCAGGAGGGTGTGACAGAAAACTGCGGGTTCTGATAGCTGTGCACAGAGGATGCACTTCTGAACTCTGCAGAGTCAGACAAAGACGTGCTGCGACACAGGAGCTGGAATCAACAACTTAGGAGGAAGACCTTTGAGGTTGCTGAATACCTTGGAGGCTAGGCTGTGTATGAGAGACACAGTTGCAACAGAACTTTGCTGTGATTTCTGTAAAGGCTCTACCAAGTGGGCATTGAGCACAGGCACAAGGTGCAGTTGAAGGAACTCTGTTGTGAGTTCAGAAAGGATGGAATCACTGAGGATTCTGAGAGCTCTGCCAGGTGGGCATTGAGCATATGCGCTATAGTGCATTTGAAGAAGAACTCTGCTGAGAGTTTGAAGAAGAAAATAGAATCACTGAAGATTCTGAGAGATCTTCCAGGAGGGCATTGAGCAAGTGCATAGGTGCACAGGAGGACACAACTGTTGAAAGTTCTGGAGGAAGACACTCTGCCAGAAGGGCATCAAGTCAGTGTGCAGGCAGGAACATAAGAGAAGAGAACTCTTTTGAGTTCTGGAATTCAGGGAAGAATCCACTGAGGGATCTTCATGGGGTTACTGAACACCCAGAAAGACTCAGCAAGAGGTTGCTAGAGCAAAAGGGATAGCCAGAGGGGCATCCAAACATTCTCCATCTATGGGAGAAAGGAACAAGGACACGTTTCTATGGAGGTTTAAGCTACAGGAAGAGCTCAAGAGAGACAACGCGATGTATGCTCGAAGACTCTACAGGAGGTAGAGATCAAATCTTCAAAGATTTGAAGAAAAGCTCAGGAGAAACAACGTTTTTATACGCACAGTGAAGCTCAGGGTCGGGGAGTTTGCAGAGGAGAAAAGAATCAAAGGTCGAGGCCTTTGAGGAATTTGAGTTTTCTCCCAAATCTGGGAAAAAGGAGTGTGCAAGCTTAGGAGAGCACAGCAGCCGTCGGATTGGTGGAGGAAAGAGATCTAGACCGTTGATTTTTACATCCAGGAGGAGCCTATAGAAGGAGGAGACCGTCAGCCATCGGATCTCACTTGAATACCCGTCAGCCATTGGATCGGGTGAAGACGCGTAGAGTTTAACCTCTGGAGGAGCATACAAGAAGGAATGATCTAGGCCATCAGATTTGGAGCAGATACCCGTCAGCCATCAGATTGGACAGGAGCTGCACGAGGTTTACCTTCGTGGACAGGAGGCGGAAAATCCCGACGAGGGCATAGCCATTGGGATAACAGTCATCGGGAAATTGGGATTCTGGAGGATAGGAAAATCGAGACACTTCAAGTCTCGAAACACCGGAGCGATCTGGACCATCCATTGGGGAAGACACGTGGCGGAGATCGAGCAAGAGTTGAGATATCGGCTATCAGGGAATCAAAGTTCTTGAGGTCGAAAGAATTGGGACATCAAAAGTCTCGAAATCCTGGAGAGATTAGAACTGTCCATCTTGAGGAGGACGCGTGGCAGCAATCAGCACCTTCGGGGCAAGGCCCGACAGGAAGTTGTTGATCAGTGTTTGGGTCATCGGGATATCGGGGATCATGGTGACAAAGTGTTTATGCATTTTGGAATCACGAACCGCGAAACCCCAAAATGAGGAAGGAGCTAGCGTGGGGCCAACTATTAGCATATTGGAGAAGTGGGAAGTGTCGTTTAAAAGGGCCAGCTGTCATCGTAGCAGAGAATCGGGATTCGAGGAGTCGAGAATCCTGTGGGTATATGCATTTAGGCATTGGAAACCCTGAAACCCCGACGAGAGGTTTGACTTCGGTCATGGGGTAATGGTCATGTGGACCAGGGTTGAGCCAGAAGGGCTAGCTGAAGTTATAGCGCGTTGGGAATCGGAGGATCGCGGATCCAGAGGGCGATTGCATCTCGACATTGAAAAGCCCGAAAACCCAAAAGAAACATAAGGTTGCGGTCTTATGAATTAGTGGTCACGTGGACCAGGAGCATAGCCAGGAGGGCTAACACACATAAGGTCATACATCGGTGAATTGGCTCATTGGTGATCGGGAGTTTGAGGGGATAGAGGTTTGTGACATTGAGGATCGCGAAACCCCAAATCCCAATAAGGTGATATAAGGCTGCGGTCTTGTGAGCACGGTCATGTGGACCAGGGCATAGCCAGGAGGGGCTAAGGCTAGGCAGAGAGCTCATCAGTGATTGGGGAATCGAGAGTGTAGGAACTCTTGACGAGAGGAAGTCCAAAACCCCAAAAACCGATATTACATTCCTGTGGGGAATTTGTTCATGGTCATCCAGAAGGCCGTGACAGGGTGAAGAAAAGACCTGTGGGCCAATTTTCGAAGGGATTCCATTGGGAGTCCAAGGAGCCACTTTGTCTTAGCAGAAGGGGATTTTTGATCGATCCTGTGAGTGGGTGAGGAGTTGTAGGAGGTAGCTCACGCCTGCATCAAGTGGTATCAGAGACTGAATCTTGCTTATATATTTCAGGTAGGAAGAGGCAGGAGGAGATAAGAGAATACTCTGATACATATCAAGTGGTATTAGAGAGGGATTTCATCTATATATTTCAGGTGAAAGAAGACAGAGTTGTCGAGGACTTTGTAAGGATTGTTCGCAGGTAGACAACAATCAGGTAGACAGTCAAGGAGATTGTAGGAAGATGAGGCTGGTAGAACTCTTAGTGCGGAGTGACAGCAACAGGTTTGCTAAGAGAGAAGACAGAGACAGCGCCATGGCTACTGAAGGCCATAGGCATGCTGGGAAGAAAAGAAGTGGAAGAAAGCGTGTAGGGATGGATAGAGAGCTCGCTGAAATAATGGAAAAAATAGATGAGCTCGAATTGAAGCTGCAACAGGATAAGGAGGTGGTTCAGATATGTGAACCAGAGACTGAAAAATTTCTCGGTGAGGAGAATGAATTGGGATCGATTGAGGATCTCAAGCACTGCCAGGAGGGCAGAGGAGAAATTCCAGTTTTCCAGGTGGGCAAAGAGATGAGATCGCTACGGGATCTCAGAGACTGTCATGAGGACAGCCAGGGAATTTCACATTGCCAGCTGGGAAATGAAAGGAGATCGTTGCGGGATCTCGAAGACTGCCAGGAGGGCAGTGGAAACATCTTAAACTGCCAGGTGGGCAGAGATGAGCATTCGAGACTGTCTAAAAGTCTCATGGACTTGGAGAAGAGTTCAATTCAGCAGGGGTTGCTGATGAAGATGGGATCGACTGATCTCATAGTCTGCTAGGAGGGCAACAGAGACATCCCATATTTCCAGGTGGGTAGGGATGAGCAGGTGAATTTTGATCTGCTCGAGGAGCTGACCGAGCAGATGAGACTGTATGAGGGTATCATAAATTCAGAGATGGATTTAAATCAATAGATGTAGCTGACAGAAGAGGAGGAAGATCAGGATAATCTTTTGATGATTGGGGGAATTGAGATATTCCTACCATTTGCCCAAGAGGAGACAAAAATTTGTGTTGCAGGTGCAGCAACAACAGAAGAACAGTCGTAGTTGACGATGACTGTTAGGTAAGAAGAGGGATTGGAGCAGGTGTTTGAGACTACCCAAACACAAGAAGAAGTAGACGAAGAAGAAAATGAGCATTCTGAGGAGTGTCTCAACATATTCAGCTAGGAAGCTGAGGAAGTTGTAGCATTGAAGCTGACAACAGAAGAAGCAGAAGAGGAAAATGAGCATTCTGAGGAATGGCTCAATGATTTCGGCTAGGGAGATGAAAAGAAAGAAGCTGTAGCACTGAAGCTAGCAGCAAAGGAAGCCAAAGAGCAAGCAGGCAGATTTATCACTCCATGGGAGATGGAGCTAGAGATGCTGGAGGATTAGCTAAACAATACAGAACCAGCAAGAGAAATAACGGAAGTTGAGCTGTCAGAGAAGGTGACTAGACAAAAATTTAGTCACGAGGAGATTGTAGAGCTGAAGTCTGTAGCAGAGTGGCAACTTGAGGCCACAGATGAAGATGAAGAGGATGGCATGGGAGATCATGGTGATCTGCTCATGTGCCAAATTGTTTTGCAGCTGAGGAGACTGCATGAGCAGAGTCAGCCACCGAAGCAGCTGGACGAAGTGATAGAAGAGATCAGAAGGCTGATGTTGGGGTCAACAGAGACTACCAACGAGGAGAGGCTGAGAAGAAGAAAGGAAACAACAACAACAATAGTGCAGAAGCAACAATAGCAGCAGGATGGAGCGGATGAACAGCTCCAGAGGATGATTTGGGATCCAGGAGGATTTCCAACAACTGAGAGGGGAAGCTCATGAGCAAGAGCTCATGATTTTGCAGCTGAGGAGTTTGATGCAGGAGCATCTCTCCACGTTAGCCAGCCAGCCAGCCACGTCGAGCGCGTGCATTCAAAGTTGAAGAAAGAGGTGCAGTCCTCATTTAAATTTTAATTCAATGTAATTTAAATGTCTAAGATGGTGAGTTGTAGATCCGTGCCTTTGTGCAGGTTGTATATAATATCGGCCTTAAATGTTTGTATGGATGAGATCTAGATCCGATTATGGACTAGACAGGCCCATTCAATGCCATTGAATAGGGTAGGTAGGTTGGAGGGAAGCGCTCGAAGAGACCCCTCAGGTAAAAGAGATTTTGATATCTCATTTTGTAAGTGAGATAGAGGTTGAGTTGAGAGAGAAGAGCCGAGACCTTGTTACAGGCCATGCTCAAGAACACCTTGTAATTACAGGCATTTGCCATTTAATAGAAACATAAGCAGTTTTTCCTGCATTGATTCTATGTTATGTGAATGTCTGTGAGTGTTCTTTTGTTCTGTAAATGTATGCTGTAGTTGTGCATTTGCAGGAGTGTGTTTGATTTCCAGGGTTGAAGGTCTTTGAGGCTTCACACCAGGAGGGTGTGACAGAACACTGCGGGTTCTAATAACCGTGCACAGAGGATGCACTTCTGAACTCTGTGGAGTCAAACAAAGACATGTTGCGGCACAGGAGCTAGAATCAATAACTCAGGAGGAAGACCTTTGAGGTTGTTGAATACCTTGGAGGCTAGGCTGTGTATGAGAGACACAGTTGCAGACAGAACTTTGCTATGAGTTCTGTAAAGGCTCTGCCAAGTGGGCATTGAGCATAGGCACAAGGTGCAGTTGAAGGAATTCTATTGTGAGTTCAGAAGGGACAGAATCACTGAGGATTCTAAGAGCTCTGTCAGGTGGGCATTGAGCATATGCATTGAGGTTCATTTGAAGAAGAACTTTGCTGAGAGTTTGAAGAAGAAAATAGAATCACTGAAGATTATGAGAGCTCTACCAGGAGGGCATTGAGCAAGTGCATAGGTGCACAGGAGGACAGAACTGCTGAAAGTTCTGGAGGAATATACTCTGCCAGGAGGGCATCGAGTCAGTGTACAGGCAGGCACAGAAGAGAAGAGAACTCTTTTGAGTTCTGGAATTCAGGGAAGAATCCACTGAGGGATCTTCGTGGGGTTACTGAACACCCAGAAAGTCTCAGCAAGAGGTTGCTGGAGCAAAAGGGATAGCTAGAGGGGAATCCAAACATTCTCCATCTGTGGGAGAAAGGAACAAGGACGAGTTTCTGTGGAGGTCGAAGCTATAGGAAGAGCTCAAGAGAGATAGTGCGAAACATGCGCGAAGACTCTACAGGAGGTAGAGATCAAATCTTCAAAGATTTGAAGAAAAGCTCAGGAGAAACAATGTTTTTATACGTGTAGCGAAGCTCAGGGTCGAGGAGTTCGCAGATGAGAAAAGAAGAAAAGGTCGAGGCCTTTGAGGAATTTGAGTTTTCTCCCAAATCTGGGAAAAAGGATTGCGCAAGCTTAGGAGAGCACGACAGTCATCGGATTGACGGAGGAAAGAGATCTGGACCGTTGATTTTTACATCCAAGAGGAGCCTACAAAAGGAGGAGACCGTCAGCCATCGGATCTCACTCGGATACCCATCAGTCGTTGGATCGGGTGAAGGCGCACATAGTTTAACCTCTGGAGGAGCATACAAGAAGGAAGGATCTAGGCCGTCAGATCTGGAGCAGATACCCGTCATCCATCAGATTGGATAGGATCTGCACAAGGTTTACCTTCGTGGACAGGAGGCAGAAAATCCCGACGAGGGCGTAGCCATCGGGATAGAACTCATCGGGAAATCGGGATTCTCGAGGACAGGAAAATCGAGACACTTCAATTCTTGAAACACCAAATCGATTTGGACCGTCCGTTGGGGAAGACACGTGGCAAAGATCGAGAAAGAGTGGGGATATCGGCTATCGGGAAATCGGAGTTCCTGAGGTCGAAAGAATTGGGACATCAAAAGTCTCGAAATCCTGGAGAGATTAGAACCGTCCATCTTGAGGAGGACGTGTGGCAGCAATCAACGCCATCGGGGCAAGGCCCGACAAGAAGTTGTTGATCGGTGTTTGGGTCATCAGGATATCAGGGATCCTGGTGACAAAGTGCTTATGCATTTTGGAATTGCGAACCGCGAAACCCCGAAAGGAGGAAGGAGCCAGTGTGGGGCCAGCTGTCAGCATATTAGAGAAGTGGGAAGTGTCATTTAAAAGGGCTAGCTGTTAGTGTAGTAGAGAATTTGGATTCGAGGAGTCGAGAATCCCGTGGGTTTATGCATTTAGGCATTGGAAACCCCGAAACCCTGACGAGAGGTTTGACTACGGTCATGGGGTAATGGTCATGTGGACCAGGGCTGAGCCAGGAGGGCTAGCTGAAGTTATAGCACATCGGGAATCGGAGGATCGCGGATCCAGAGGGCGATTGCATCTCGACATTGAAAAGCCCAAAACCCCGAAAGAAACATAAGGCTATGGTCTTATGAATTAGTGGTCACGTGGACTAGGAGAATAGCCAGGAGGGATAACACGCATAAGGGCATGCATCGGTGAATTGGCTCATCGGTGATCGGGATTTTGAGGGGATAAAGGTTCGTGACATTGAGGATCGCGAAACCCTAAATCCCGATAAGGTGATATAAGGCTATGGTCTTGTGAGCACGATCGTGTGGACCAAGGCATAGCTAGGAGGGGCTAAGGCTGGGCAGAGAGTTCATCGGTGATCGAGGAATCGAGAGTGCAGGAACTCTTGACGATAGGAAGTCCGAAACCCCGAAACCCGATATTACATTCCTGTGGGGAATTTGTTCATGGTCATCCAGAAGGCCGTGACAGGGTGAAGAAAAGACCTGTGGGCCAATTTTCGAAGGGATTCCATTAGGAGTCCAAGGAGCCACTTCGGCTCAGCAGAAGGGGATTTTTGATCGATCCTATGAGCGGGCGAGGAGTCGTAGGAGGTAGTTCGCGCCTGCATCAGAGTGCCTCATGGGCTATGGCCATGTTTTTTATTCTTTCAGTCCAAGGGTTGTTACTACGTTAAAGCTTTATCTTTCTTGGTGATAGAATTGATTGCATTTGGGAGATCACATTGCTTTAAGCAAGACAAAATTCACTATTGAAATGGTTTTGCAGGTGGTTTGGCACAAGTGTTCACTATTGGTTTTAAGTTACAAACACGGAAGGCCAAGGGGCCTACTTTAGAAAATTTGAGGCCCAGACTAATTCGTCAATTCCTTTTCCCAAGAGGTAAGGGAACCTGCTCACTCTTCAAAAATATAAGGATTTGCAATGGTTTCATTTCTACTTTCAATGTTGAAGTGGTGTAATTTCAAGTTTGATTGTGTAATGAATTTTTTTGTTATGATCATTATTTAGGGTTTCATCCCTTTGTGAAAAAATGATGAGCATGCATGTTTTTCATGGCATTCCTATTTTTTCATGGCTTCACTAGAAATAGGTTATATATAAAATAAGACAATTTCCCCTTTTTAGCAATTCCATTTGATTTTGTGTGGATTTCAATTAGACAATTTATGTTTATTTGTAATTTTGGACTTTGGTTTGTTCAAGTTCAATTTCATGTCTATCTAATTTGAAAAGTCATGAGTGACATCCAAATATCTTACATGAACATATACTCACATTTGTCACTTATGGAGATCCCTACCAAGGGAGTACATTTTTACTAAGTCCCTAAAGAACCTTCTAGTCATTTTATTTCATTGTCATTGGACCTTTCATGAAGTTTTCTTTTCATCCCTTGAGAAAGTTGATTTTCATCCTTTCATAATAATTACTTTCAAAAGTTCCCAAAATACTTCAGGACTTTGCAAAAAGTCCATACCTTGAAAAGGTCCTGAATGATATCAAAACATTAGTTGCTAAAGGTCCTAAACTCTTTCGAGGGCTTTCACAACTTCATCTCCAAAATAGAATGCCTTGTTTGAATGAAAACTAATTTTTTAAATTTTTGAAGGTTCTTGAAAGACTTTGGGACTTTTCAAAAGATTCAAACATTGAAAAGACAAGAAAAGTTATTGGAACATATTTTTTTTTCTTTTGGAGCCCTTTCGCTAAGATATTGTGGGTTGTTTCAAAGTACAAGTTATCCAATGTTCGACAAAACATGGTATACCAATAGAGGACGAACACCTTCAATAACCACTCACACAACCAGATCAAAGATCAACTCACCGATGTTTTTACATGGTTAAAACCATTGAATATGAAAACAGTCCATGGTCCCAACGAATGTGGCAACTTGAGGTAATATATTGATGCAAAAGAAAAATATTTTACAAGAGAGTTTCTCACTATCAATCATCAACAAATGACCCTCCATGCTCTTTAAACAGAGACCATGGACTAATCGGGTGTTGACCCATAGATCAATGTAGTTGTTAAGATTGAGGAGAATATGATCTGTCAGATCACTCTATGTTTAGAACATATTGTGACCATCAGATTACATAACTACAAATGCATACTAAAGCATACTAAAGAAACACACTAAGAAACACACTTTCACCTAAATACACATTAGACCAAGATGATCTTAACTAACTCCTAAGTGTCTAAATATCCTAACATCCCCCCTTAAGAACAACTTGGGATAGGATTGAAGGATTTACAAAGGTGACACAATAGGATAAGGATGGAGGAATTAGAGACTATCCCCCCTTAATGACAACTTTCTGAACTCCTAACATAAATTGAAGTTTAGAAAACTTTGCTTCTGTAAGAGACTTTGTGAAAATGTCTGCAAGTTGAAATTTTGTAGGGAAAAAGAGAACTTTAATAACTCGATCATGAATGAGATTTATTATGAAGTTCATGTGTATTTTGACGTGTTTGTTGCACTGATGTTGAAATGGATCTTTGGCAAGCTTGATAACACTCTAACGTCACACTAGAGGATGGTTAGATGTTGCTGCTGGAATCCAAACTTTGAAAGGATCTGTCTAAGCCACAAGGATTCTTGACTTGCATTAACCATTGTTTGGTACTCTGCTTATGCTGAAGAGAGAAATATCATGTTGTTTCTTACAAGCCCAAATGACAGGTCTAAAATCAAGGATGAAAACATAACCTGCAATAGACTTTTGATCATCAGAATCGTTGGCTCAATCTGAATTAGTGAAACCAACCAAAAAAGGAGTTCCCCTAGAACTATAATGTATTCTAAACTGAATTTCACCATGGGCATACCGAAGTATATTTTATTCTACTTTCCAATGGATTTCATGGGGTGTTTTCATATACCAGGAAAAAAGACCAACAACAAAATAAATATTAGGATGGGTATGAGTCAAATATAAGAGGCTACAAATAACTTATGATACAAAGTGGCATCAAATTTAGGAGTAGTACGTGGCATCAAGTTTGACTCCACACTAGAAAGGAGAAGGGGTTGGTTTAGAATAATCCATGTGAAAGCGGTGAAGAAGGTCACAAGCATACTTAGACTAGGAAACAAAAATTCCTTCCTGGGTTTGCAATACTTGGAGGTCAATGAAATAATGCAAATAGCCTAAGTCTGTCATTTCAAATTTATTTTAAGGTTGTATTTCACATTGGTTAAAAATTTAAGGTCACTACTAGTGAGGATAAGGTCATCAACATAAAGAAAAAGTATTATGAGATGGATTCATACTTTATTGGTATAGACATTAGGGTCAGAATGACATCTAGAAAAGTCATTGTCAAGAATAAAGTTGTCCATTTTGACACACCAAGATGGAGGAGCTTTCTTAATACCATAAATAGATTTCTTGAGGCGAAAAACAAGGATGGAGTAATTTTGGACATAGAAAGGAGGTTGTTCCATGTAGATTTATTCTTGAAAATCCCCATGAAAGAAGGTGAATTCAACATTTGTTGTGTGAGGTAGCAAGGGATAGAACAATGAGAATGGAATTCATTTTGGCTATGGGGGAAAATGTTTCATTATATTCAATGCCTTCAACTTGAGAGAATCCTTTGGAAACTACCATGCCTTATGTCTTTCAACACTTCCATCTGATGCATACTTAGTTCTATACACCCATTTATGTTTGACAAGTTTTATTCCTTTCGGAAGAGGTACAAGATCCCAAGTATCCTTCACCACTAAACAATGATACTCTTCATTCATTGTTGTGTCTAAATCTGGATGGCCTCAAGCTTCTTCAAATGTGTTTGGATCATGATTCTCTAAAACTTGAGCCAGAAGAGAAGAGGCTCACTAGAACTATGAAAATGTCCAACATTTATTTGTAGGATCACTAACAAGATCACCAACGACTTCTCATGTTGAACATACCCATCTGGGAAGCGATGATGTTGGTGTAGGTTCATTCTCAATGGAATCATCTGGAGGAAGGTGAGAAGGTGGAGGTGGATTCTCATCCTCACTGTCATCATCTGAAGAAGAATCCAGAATAAGAATAAAATATGGCACAAACACTGAAAATGGCTCACAGGTTGAAGATGGCACAAATGTCAAATTAGGCTCAGAGGCCAAGATATTTTCATAACATTTAACATCTCTTCTAATAATAATTTCATTGGGTGATGTTGAAGAAGTTGGTAGCCTTTGACATCTTCATAATATGTAACAAAAATGAACTTCTTACTTTTACGTTGAAATTCTTTCCTTTTCTCATTAGGAATGTGAGCCCATGCTACACCACCAAAACATGGAAGTGGCTTACATCTAGCTTAATTTTAGTCCATGATTCTACCAGTGTTAAATTTTTTAAAGCCTTTGTGGGAGTGCAATTTACTATGTAATTTTCACAGTTGATCGCTTCCTCCCAATAATAAAGACTTAATCCTGTATATTGGATCATACAATTAGCCATTTCTTTTAATGTGTGATTCTTTCTCTCAACAATGCCATTTTGATGTGGTGTATATGGAACAATATGTTGTATTTGGATGCCATGTGCAATGCAGTAACTTGTAAATTTGGTGTTCACATATTTGCGTCCATTATTTGTTCTTAACCATTGAAGTTGATGTCCATATTGTTTTTCTATAATGGTCTTATAGGAAAAAAAACTTGTCAAAAACTTCACTTTTAAGTTTTAAGAAGTAAAACTAAGTGCATTTGGAGAAGTCATCAATGAAATTTAAGAAATACTTGCACCCGGAGAAAGAAGGAGAAGAAAAAATACCACACAAATCATTGTGAACAAGCTTGTAATGTCCCCCATCCCAACCGAGGGACATTATGGTGCAAAAAACTCACAAAAAACAAAATTTTATAGCTAACTAAATTAATTATTTTACAACTAATTGATTTCCTTTAGCTTTCAGCTACAAATTACAACTAAAAATAACTATTGTCTATTACCATTTATTTAATGGATTTACAACAAGATAAATAGACATGAATGCAGCTTAATAATTCACACAACAACCTATAAATCATTATTAAATACACAGAGTTCATGCATAGTAAATAAACTCTTGAAATAAGACAACAACAAGATAATACACTTATATTTTAACTTTGTTGTGCAACCAGCTGCTTGGGATGGAAGTTCCACCCAAGCATAGACTGATTGTTCCAAATCTCAATAGTCAGACACCCCCGATTTTCCACCAGCTATCTTCCTCTTGACCTACCCAACCCAAGGAATGTACCCCTTCACTGATCTTAGTACCTCATGAATCCCATTCGTTTACCAGGGTCTCTCTGACAAAGGTAACCGGGAATATCTAAGTTGGGAACTCAAGGTAACTTACTGCAAGGAAAAACTACCAACAATGGACACTTGTTTTTTTAGTGCAACCCACTCAAGAGTTCACTCTTTAGGTATAACAACCTGAATATTTAGCATTCAGCTCCAATAGGATCCAGATATGATCCAACATGCTATAGAATTCTCCCTCCATGATTGCACCAATTCCAATATCTCTTTCGTGTTCTCTACTTCCTCATCATGCACCAAAACTGCTTGTGTAAAACTGTTGTCCCAGCCCATATGAAATTCCTCCATTTGGATTACCTTTATTGAATCAAACACTTCCCCAAGATGATTTTACTCAACCCCCATACTCCCAATAACTATGGGATTTGACTTCTCACACCCACCCTCTAACATGTATTGAATGATTGGATTTGGGAACACTCAATCAGAAATTAGAAGGTCGATATACCAATAGAAAATTTAGGAAAATGGGTTGAATTAATATACATCGGTAATTACCCCTTGGACCCCCTATTAGGAATTATCTTAGGCCCTCCCCTCTCTTATGGATTAATTTAGTCCCCATCTCTGTCTGTGTCCCCTTAGCAACTTGCATCACATTTTTTTATTAAAACATAGAAATACAATTTGCATATTACATCGCTTTGGTCGTAGCCACATTATATCTACATAAACATTAATTAAGCTAGGGATTACAATGGGGATGTTACATTCACCCTCCCCTACAATTGTGCATCTTCCTCGGTTCACACCATGTTGATATACATATATTCAAATTTACATCACAATACTTAGAAAGTAAAATTCTGCAATTTCACAACTCCAACAACAATGTTGTAACATCCATGTTTCCCCCATCTTGTAAATATAACTATAAATTTCCAAAAGACTATGGGAAGAATGAATATTTGTGGATGTTGAAATAGATGAACCTTTTTGTTATAAAATTTAATGTATGCATTTTTGTTATTAAATAAAATGGATAGTGTTACATAACTGTTGAAGGGGTTTGCCAAGGTAGATCATGATGCATGAGAGAGATGGTGAGGAGAACCAACAATGGTTGAGATGACCCTCACCAGACCAGTACCTTAATAAATTTAAATTATTTAGACCCAGAACAGTCCTCTAACCCAGAAATAAATTACCAGTCAGGCTAGTAGTTGGGAAATCATCCTCAAGAGTCAACAAGGAGATGGGCAGAGTACTCATCTAAAAAAAATCCTGACCTAACCAATATATGGGGATTCAAGGTTGGGGAACTGATACCAAGGGGATACACTAAAAATCATGATGAATATCAGGGCTTGAGATTAGGGCTCCAGATTAGGGCTTGAGATATGGAACCGATCTACATCAATGGATACTATGACCCACACAATCTGGATGAGGAAGGCAATAAAAGAAGGGGATTCGTGGGTAGAATAGAGGATTGCGAAGAAGATGAGTGGAGAGACCATTTTTCCTGAAGGAGAAGAGTGTGTGCAACTCTCTGGTTCTAAAGAGAACTGAAAAACAAGCTTTCTATGGGTGCAAGAAGTTTCTGGAAGCGTTTCCAGTCCAAGCTGATAAACGAGGTTGTAGATAACATGAGTGACTGAGGAAGAAATCATTGCAGGCCCCCTTGCCTGGTGGAGATAAAAACATTTTTCCAAGTTCATGTGGGAGGAGGAGAGTGGCCTTCATCCCTGACTGTCGTTGAACAAGAAGGAAGAGTCTCTCTCACAGAATCATGATCTAGATAGGGGGTGGCCAGTGGTAAATCCATCCAGGAGTTGTTGTGCCTATGGTTGGGTGGAAACATGCACCCCTCTCAGCAATTGCTTCACTATCTGGTTCCTTAATAAGTATTCCTTATCTGTGTTCTAGAATTGAAATGAGTGGTTGGATGTTTGTGTCTATGACTAAAATTTTCATCGTTTGATTAATTATTAGAAATCTTTATTGTTTCTCTGTGAACCCCTGTATTTGAATGGTTTATGTTTTCCTCTGCTTAGAAGCAGGAAAACTTTTAGACGTGGGTATGGAAATTAATTTAAGAATAAGTTTACGATTTCTGTACTAGTTGGAAAATCCTTAAGGGATTTTTTACCAAGGATTGGTTTTGTAATGTAAGAGTGAGGGTAAATTTCACTGGAATACTTTAGTCCTGTCGACCCCTCAAATTTATCTTCATAGGTTATTGAATTTGATCTCTGTGGAGGGAGGTCACCTCCTACAAACCATTGTTCTGTGACACTTAGGGATCATTTCCACGACCCTAACCAAATCACGACCAAGATTTGAGTGTGCAGACCCGAGACTTGTCAGGGAATCCACATGACCAAGACCCTGGAACCCTTCGCTAGGTCCAAAAGGAGCTAATCTATTTTGGCTTCAGAACTCTGGGAGTCCAGAGATCGGGGATGTTATGATTTTTCAACCTTCGAAACCAACCAAAGGAAACCTGCCGGTATGGTTACCGACGAGGTTGACTAACATTCGGAGGTTCCCTTGACTGTGACCGTGGAACCTGTCCCATCGTTAACCTTGATCCACTTCTTGGTCATAAAGTAATGCGATTCATAGATATGAATATGATCCAGGTGGATATCTATGGCCACCCACCTTTTCCAAATGGCTCAAAACAGTTTTCTGGCCATTTTGGCAATTTACTATTTTTAGCAGGTTTTAACTTCCGGGGCCATTTTGAGGGTCCAAATGAAGGTTTTTCGAGATAGAGGTTCTCAATGATAGACAAAGGCATGATTGAGCCCCCAAAATGAATTTCCTCGACAATACCTTTCCAACGAGCTATCACACGCCTAAAATTGAGACCATATGCAAAAGTTACGACCCCGAGAAGTTGATGTACTCACTTACCCAAACGGGGCCCACATGGCTTTTGGCGCTTCATCTCCTAGGGTTAGGTTTTTGGATGTCTAGGAATTTTGGCGTTCCCGTTTATTGTAAAAGGGCCTTCAAAGCCTCATTGTAATCACCTTCTTGCGAATGCGAGTAGCCGTCACATCTCTTCTCAGAGATAAGCTGCCACCATTCTAGCGAGTCTTTCACTTTGTATTTTTACAGTCTCTGTACATTTATTTCATTAATATAAATCGTGTATTACTATATATCTATGTTTATGGTTACATCTCTGATACATTTCTGTTATATTATTGAATATCTGTGATATCTCTGTGCATTTCCTTATTATATCTCCGCTCTCATTTCGTGCTGAAAATAATCCGGATCAGTGGTATCAGAGCAGGTTGCTCTTGATCATTTTTCAGTGCATGTCCCCGATGAGGTCCGAGTATAGCAAGTTGGGTCTCAAGATTGTCTCTCTTAAAGAAAATCACTCTCACACACCCAAGAAACCCTCAATGGCGGAAGAAAAGAAAAATGACGGAGCAAACGATCCTATCAGTCTATTGCTTGAGCAAGCTCTCATGCGACAGAGAGACAAAATGATGGAGAATTTTTCCCACATCCTTCAACGCCTGCCGATAGCATCAGGCACATCTTCATCAAGTGGCCACTTTGGAGGCACCTCACCTTTCAAGTTACAAGTTAATTTTGATATTCTTGTATTTGAAGGACATATAGATGCAGAAGCCCTAGAAAATTGGTTAACTCTGCTAGAAGGTTATTTCTCTGTTCACAATTTTTTCGACAAATAAAAGATCACCTTTTCACTCCTTAAAGCTCTCCCTCATGTCAAACATTGGTGGGAAACTTACTAGGAGCAGAGTTCCACAAAGGAGTCTGGAATATATGGGGCCGAGACCACTTGGGATTTTTTTGTGGATGTGGTAAAGGAACAGTACTACCCTGTTGGCAACTATGAGGACCAGTACATGAGATGGACCACACTGCGGCAAGAGAGGGGCCAATCAGTTTCGGAGTTCACCAATAGCTTCCATACCTTGCACACCAAGTTGGGTATCAAAGACTCTGAACGACATTTGGTTCTGAAATACCGTGGGGCTCTACACAGATACATCCAAACTGAAATGGATTTTCTGGACATCTCATCACTCGGTGCTACCTATCGATATGCTGTTAAAATCGAGCAGAAATTTAAGAACCAGAAAAAATGGGAGTTTGGGTCTACAAATCCACAACAACCAAAGTATGAAAAAGATGGCCCTAACAAGCAATCTCCTGAAAACCAGTCTAAGACACAAGAAAAGAAGGGTCACGGGAAGACAAAGAAGGACACTAGAAAATGGTGTGATTTCCACAAAATCCCCTGGCACAACACCGATGAATGTCTCTCAAAATAGTCATTGGTGGCCGAGATCAAAGACAAGGAGCCGAACCTTGATTTAGAATCTGATTCTGAAAATACTGGTAAAAGACAGATCATCGATGCAGACCCCACTGCTATTGTCACGACTACAACAATTCAACCAGAAGAACCAACAGATCCAGAAGAGGGGGAGCACCTTTTTCATTCACAGATGTGGGTGAATGGGACCCCACTGCATTTTATTGTTGATAGCGGAAGCCAGAAGAACCTCATCTCAACATAGGTCGTCAAATAGTTGGGATTGTCAACAACACCACACCCGCAACCATACAGCATTGGGTGGATTCACCAAGGACGAGATCTTCGTGTCAGCCAGCAGTGTCGATTGTCATACGACATCCAACCCTTCAAGGATGAGGCATTATGTGATGTTTCCCCACTGGATGTCTGTGATGTTCTCTTAGGCCAGCCATATATGTGGAAATGCCATGCTATCTATGAGTCTCAACCCCGCAGTGTCATTATTACTCTGGGGGGTCATCTCTACAGGATACCAGAGGTAGTTCCAACTACTGCCCCACCTAAACAGTGTCGCAAGGTAGTATCTCATACTACAAAATTCATATTCTCCATGATCTATTCAAAGGGTGAACAGAAGGATACTACAACCACCACAGCTTCGGCCAAAGCACCTTCTATCCAACAGAAGCAGGTCGACAAGGTTACAACAAAGCACGAAGATTCCTTCTGCACACAGTCATTCAAAATAGCCAGACTGGTTAAAAAGGTCCAAACCTTCCAGCCATAGGTTCGTGACAGATTTCCACAAACTAAGTAGCGCAACTTCTCCAGCAAGACAAGCATCTCACCAAGATGCAGATTCAACAAATGCTTTCCCCTCTCCCCCAGGAACTCAATGCAATGGAGACCATTTCTTCCTAAGGAGGGATTATTGATCTAGGTGGATATCGGTGGCCACCCACCTTTTCCAAATGGCTCAAAACAATTTTCTGGCCATTTTGGCAATTTACTATTTTTAGCAGGTTTTAACTTCTGGGGCCATTTTGAGGGTCCAAATGAATGTTTTTCAAGATATAGGTTCTCAATGACATATTAAGGCATAATTGAACCCCCAAAATGAATCTCCTCTACAATACCTTTCCAACGAGCTATCACACGCCTAAAACGGAGACCGTATGCAAAAGTTACGACCCTGGGAAGTTGATGTACTCACTTACCCAAACGGGGCCCACATGACTTTTGGCACTTCATCTCCTAGGGTTAGGTTTTTGGATGTCTAGGACTTTTGGCATTCCTGTTTATTGTAAAATGGCCTTCAGAGCCTCATTTTAATCACCTTCTTGTGAATGCGAGTAGCCGTCACATCTCTTCTCAAAGATAAGCTGCCACCATTCTAGTGAGTCTTTCACTCTATATTTTTACAGTCTCTGTACATTTCTTTCATTAATAGAAATCGTGTATTACTATATATCTGTTTTTATGGTTGCATCTCTAATACATTTCTATTATATTATTGAATATCTGCGATATCTCTGTGCATTTCCTTATTATATCTCCGCTCTCATTTCGTGCCGAAAATAATCCGGATCAGAAGATCTTAGGGATCTTCCCTGATCGTTGGATCTGCATCATGTTCAGTCCATCATTGACCACTCCGGGATAAAGGGAGTGTTAAAAAGGTGGAACCCCAGAACTTTGAACTCGCGAAGTGACGAGAACCATCGATCCAAGGAGCCTTCGAGATATTCCCTGATCGTTGGATCTACGGCATGGTCAATCCGACATTGACCACTCCAGGAGAATAAGAGTATTAAATGGGTTTAAACCCCAAACACCAAAGTCATGAATCGACGATGACCATCGATCCAAGGATTCTTCGGGATCTTCCCTGACTATTGGATCTACGTCATGGTTAATCCGGTATTGACCATTCCGGGAGAACAAGAGTGTTAAACGGGTGAAAATCCCAAATGTCGAAGTTGTGAATCGATGAGGACCGTCTATCCAAGGATGTGTTGGGATCCCTCCTGACCGTTAGATATAGACCATGGTCAGTCCAATGCTGACCACTATGGGAGTAAAAAGGAAACTAGACAACCAAGCTCTTGAATGCCGAAGTAGCAAAGCGAAGGAGGCCTTAGATCTATGGATCTACGTGGACCTATCTTGACCGTGGGATAAAAGGGGTATTGGGAGGTTTTTGGCAGGAGTTCAGGCTTTAGAGCTTCAGGCGATTTCATAGGAAGGAGTAGCTAGAGACTCCCGAAGGTTGTTAGTCCAGAGTGATGTGGAACACTGACATCACCTAGGGTGACGTGGACCCATGTTTGTCTTGCCACATGTCACCTTGATTCGTGCCTTTTAGTGACCTTATATGCCAATTAGAACGTGACATGTGTCACCCATTGATGGAGCCACATGTCATATATGCACTCTACCGCGTGTCATCCCTCTAACATATTCTCGCTTGCAATAAAAGTTGGTGGAGTACCTGGGATACTGGGACTTCGGAACTTTGGGGAACTTGGGATGTTGGAACACTGGGGTTAATCGGTCGAAGGCCCAGACCTACCTGCCCATGCCTTTGCATTTAATGCACCACCACGTGTAAGTATGGACCCTTCGAGATTCTAGGGTTTCAGAACTCTGGAGGTTTGAGCGTGGTGTATTGGATAAGTTGAAAGAGCTGAAGGGTCGGAGCCATGTGGCAGGATTCCAAGGTTTTGGGACTCCGGAGGATATGCGAGTAGAGAAAAGGGCATTCAACGTCGAACATTGAAATCCCTAATTATAGGCATTGAACGAGGGTGAATATCATCCATTGAATGTAATGATGGATTAATATCCACCATAGATACAAAATTTCTATGGAACTCCGGGTCTTCGGGACTCCGGGAATGTTTCAGACCTAAACATGAAGGACGCAGGGCCGAAGGTAACCGCCCTTCCAGTGGCCATGTCATCGCTAAAGGATGACGACCTCAGTCGAGACTGTGCCAGGTGAGATGGTACGAATGAGGTGAATCCACATGGGTTCCACTAGGCCTTTGACCAATGATGCCTGGAGAACTTCAGAAGGGCATAACTTCCAATCCAGAGCTCGAATTTGAGCATGGTTATAGTTGTTGGAAAGATCTTGATGAGAAGAAGGTGATGGGGATCTCAGGAAGCGGATTCAAGATGATTGTGAAAAGATAAATTTTGATTCCCCATCCCTTAAAAAGATACTTTAGGGATTGGGTGTGTTACAAAGTGGTATCATAGCGAGAAACAACACTTGGTCTGCTTGGGCTCATGAACAAATCACATAAAAATATTATTAGAGAAATTTTAATGGTAACACCCTATCTTATCCCATTCATAAGAAACCTATTTAAACCACTGTTGAAGAGAGGAATGAAACTTTCTGTTGTTGTTATATGATTTAAAAATCTGAACTATATGTTGCTAGTATTCCAAATAAAGAAGATGACTTCACCTTACAAATTGTATGTGTTGTTCATAAACTAGTAGATAATTAATTAACAAATTGTTTTTTATCAACACTTAAGCAGTAAAAAAACAACAGGAAAGATACATCGTAAAGAATGGTGACACACCATGATTTGGGGGAAATCTCCCACAATAGAGAATTAGAATATGATGAGAGCAGGGTGGTGGAAACCCCTCCAGATTTGGATGAAACCATAAGAAGCTTCGTGGCAGAATTACAAAGTTGTAAGGATGACAATTAAAGGTTGATAAAATAAAAGGAAAAAAAAACTGAAATTAACGCAGTCCTACTACAAATCCTATCAGATATACAAAGGAAGCTACAACATGGACCAACAACCAGTCATGTGGACAGACATCATACTAATAAAACTCAAAGTCCACCTGAGATACAAAAGCATGTTCCTGAAAGTGGCCACATAAGGAGGAGCACCTCAAAGAAGGACCAAGATGGAGCGAAGAGACACTCAATGGAAGAATCCTCTGGCAAGGAAACTGATAACTCCAAGGAATATTCTAGTAGAAAAACTAGTTCACATTCCCAAACGAGAAGAAAGAACAGGAAACATTCCAAGATCCATGACCCTGAAGATTTTAAGAAAGCCAAACCACCCACTTTTGATGGAGAAATTAAAAAGGGGGAAGAAGCATAAATTTGGCTACTAGGCTTGAAGAAGTACTTTAGATTCCATGACTACTCTGAAAACCTAAAGGCTCGAATATCCATTTTTTACTTTAATGGAAAGGCCTCCATTTGGTGGGAGTACCTTAGGAATGTGAAAGGAATCCATTAGAAAGACTTGTCATGGAAACAATTTGAGAATTACTTCAAGAAAAAGTATCTATCAGAAAAATACTTTCATGGGAAGACCAAGTAGTTCTATGAACTCAAGCTAGGGCAACTCACAATAGATGAATATATCAACAAATTTATTGAGATGATAAGGTATGTTCCCTACATAAAGGATGAAAAGGTAAAGATGAAACGATTTATTAGTGGACTACCTCAGTCCTTTAGGGACATAATTGAATTTGATGAACCAAAGAATTTAGAACATACTATATGAAAAGTAAGGTATCGTTATGAGCTATTCAAGAATAAGGTAGAACCTTATAATGACTGGAAGAAAAAACATAATTTGGGATTCAACAAGAAGGGGCTTAATGATCCAGGGGATCAAATTTTGCTCAAAATTCAAAGTGCTCGGAATCACTTCAAATCCAATGGGAGCATAGGCCTCTTCATCACAAACCCAACGCAACTCGTTTGGGTTCAAACAGATGTCGGGAGAGAAAGATATCGTGTTCTATTCAAAATGAAAAATGGGCAAAAAAAAGTGATGCTAATTGTACAGTCCATACAGTCCATATGGATGCTGACCTAGCAGGTCGTATGACACGTGGCAGGTTGTACGACATGTGGCAGACATTTTTGTGGACAATTGGCATATGACATGGCTTGTTTGCAGCTAATGGGATAGCGACACATGGCCCAATCAATGGTCGCCACGTGTCACCTATATATTGGTTTAAAAGTTATGCTATTGGCCGGAGTCGACCCCATGACCTCCGGGCAGGGTAAAGCCTTAGGAAGGGCCGCCCAATCGGCGTGCCCACATGTGTGACTTAACATATGTATGCATTTAAATTTATTTGAGTTTGCAATGATGTGAAATGGGGCGTGGACCAGACCGGGGCTAAGCCCCGGCCCACGGTTATATATGTATGTCATACGACCATTGCTATGGGTGGTTAAACCTGCAGTTATATATATGTGTTGTGTAATCATTATGGTATGCGC